>AXCM01002838.1:0-29729 GCA_000473375.1 Anopheles culicifacies
ATATCTGTGATTGTTCATAAATTTGGCCAGATTCTTCAAACAATAACTTAAAAGGTTATCATAGATGATTCTTGCTAGAGTCGTAGATATCCAAAGAATCATGCAACTGTATAAAAGTGATGCAGAAGCATCAAATCTTCGTTATGATTTAAGATCCAGAATAAAATTCACTCAACTACTCAACTGTTTTCAAAAGGCTTTCTTGTTTATTTTATTTTATTTTTGATTTTGTTGGCAAATACCCTCCTTCTATTATGACTGGGATGAGATATATAAACACTTATTTATTTGCTCTAAGATAATTAATACACTTAGCACATTTTATTATGCGTAGAAAAAACACACATAAACGCGTTATTAATGTGATCGTTTCCTCCATAAACGCTCCATTCAAGATACAATTTATTTCAATTCAACCAAAGCACGCCAACACGTCGAGACAGAGAAACCAATTTCGAAAAGGTTCCCCATTACAATTAACAACACAAAAACCGACTAACTGCTGCACCGCCCGCCAATATGCAAAAGCCAGCCGAATGGGCTGAAAATTACCTTTAATTCGACTTTAATGCTTGTCGTACATGTTACAAGTGATAATTGCCACCGAACCCCTCCCCCGGCAGCACACACTCTCCGAGGGAAGAAATCACCCGCTAAGAGTATGGGCAGCACGATAAGCAGCACGGTGAAAGGGAGGAAACGAAAACAAAAAAATGGAAAAGGGACTACCAAATGTCACACATAATTTTAATCCGTCATAAATCGCCCATACTATATCCCACCGGTCCCATATTAGCAAAGCGTTATTATTCGTCCATTCTGTTTGCCACCTCCAATCGACCGGCATACACCACACAAAGATAACCGCTTTGTGTGTGGGTGTGCGAGGGTGAAACCGGAGGTGACATTTTATGCATGCTTACGCAACCGTCACTACGCAAAACAACTCATCCTCCCCCATTCTTCACGCTCACTTATCCGCCTTATCATCAGCAAAGCATTAAACTAACAGACAAAAGGGAGTAAACGGGAGAGCTACACCAACAGCAAAAAAACAACCGGTTTCTCCCCGAAATTCTGGTGCGTGCCCGTAGAAAAGCAGCAAAGATTTTCCGACCCCGATACGGATCACCATCATCACACCGGATGTGAGACGATCGGGGTTGGTTATGTCCTTTTTTCCCGAGCCTTGCTCGCCCCGGTGCAAGGTTAAAACATGAAATTAATTTTGTGTATGTTTATTTTATCACGATTACCGGTTACGTTTGGCGAATTGGGGTTTGTTGGTTGTGGCGTCCGAATCGCACTTCCGAAAGCGATGTCCTGATTTTTATGCGCTGGCCAGCAATTCTGGTCACCCACCGGGCAAACCGCTTCCCGGGATTTTCGGTTTGCTTGATTTGTTTAATTTTATTTTCGAGATGTGTTTCTTCCTGCCTGAGCATTTATGTCGCATTTATCCTCCCCCTCCTGCAATTGGGTTTGGTCCGATAGGTTTATGCGAGCAAGCATGAGTAGTGATCCCTGGAATCACATTTCCTTCCATGCCCGGTTAGTTACGGTGTGATTTCCCTTTCCCAGTTCCTCCCAGGATTACGATCCTTTGCGGGCGTTTCGATTCTTTACACCACTAACACATACGCACCACAGGACCTCTCCGGAAGGACCACTTTACGGCCACCCGCACTGGGGCGTTCGTGGTTCGTGATTAATTTGCATACCTTTTAGCGGACCGCAATTAATTTATTTTAATTATTTTTATGCAAGGCAATAAATTTTAGCTAGACGGACCGTTTGTACTTTTTTTTCCCCCGTACCCCGTTTCGCACATCTTTTGCTGCGTGGTGTGAGTGTTTCGGTGAGGATGGTAGCGTGCCACCCTCATGTGTCCGGGAGCAGCATGAATGTCATATCGCACTGTGTGAGGGAGAAATTAACTTAACACACCAAGACCGTAAGCAAAACTACCGCGCTTGTGTGGTCCGGCAGGGCAGAATTTGTTAATTAGCAACAAGAGGAAAAGATTTCGCTGAATTAGCTGTTTCATTTCTTTTCCCCAACGCCATTTTTTGTGTGCACGCGTAGGTAAGTGTGTACGGGAGGTCTAGGTGTACGTCGTACTATCCTTTCCGTATGTTTCCCACCGAGCTAGAAAAGGCTAAACCGGTAAAATGAAAAATGGGTTCTTGAGGGATAGACGTACCACGTGGATAAGGATAGGGTCGTCGTTGTTTCTGCATCACTTCCTGTACCAGCGCAAAACGGGCAGAGAAAAAAGAAAGCGTAAAATACCCGTTGTACGGGTACACGATGTCGCGGTTTAGTCAGAAAAAAAAGATTAAAAACAAAAAGGTTAACAAAGCAGACTGGCCACATTTTGAAACATCATCTTCATTAATTTCACGTCACTTTGGTTGGCAATCAGTTTTCTATTTAATCTCTAGCGTTATGGCTTACTTCAGCGAGTGCTTCATGACACTTAATGGAACAGTAAAAATTTATGAGAGGATTTTATTATTAACAAGACGATTATTTATAATAAACAACCGTATAAACGGGGGAAATCTTCAAATTTGATATAAAATGCAGTAAATATGGTAAATAAATATGTATATTTTTTATGACTTTGAGAAGCTTTCCAAAGAGAGTCAAAGATAAATCAGTTCACTCATTTTTGAAATAAATTTAATTCTTCTCAGTGAGAGTTTTAAATCCAGTCATCAAATAGTAAACCCCCTAAAACATGCTAACGAAACATTCATAGCACACCGAACCATATCTTCAAGCGGCACTTCCTGAACGACTTATGATTGCTCCAGAATCTGTCCATCCCAGCCGTTAGTGAGTAAAATCCCTTGCTTGCGTTACATTTTCCCGTCCACTTTAAATACCACTCGATCAATAATTCGTTGTAATGCTTTCGCTAATCGCTCGAGACCTGTTCGTTACGTCAGTGAGGTAAAGTGCAAGATCTTTACACTACGGCAAGGTATTGCGGAAGCTACTTGCTCCACCAACCGGGAAGTAGCTAACCGGAAGTCTTTTCGAAGGAAGTGGGCAACTTTCCACATTCCACCCCTTGAAGAGCAAGTGCACATTTATCTTATCATTTCCTAGCTACATCGTTCTTTGCTATCTTACCGTAGACGTTACGTAAGGGAACGTAAGATGAAACCATAAAAGAATTCTTTACGCTTACGATAAAGCAATAGGGGATAAAGCTGAATGTCATTTCACGCTCCTTTTCCGACGGCACCTTTCATGGAATGCACCGATATTGGCATTCGAGCAAACCTAATCTATTTTCTCTCGTTTACAAGCTCATTATCGATGGGTTCACGTACGATGGATGGACAAAACGGTAACTTATGAATGATATTAGGTGTGCATTGACTAAAACACGCTTGTAGAAAGTGAGGACAGTCACTAGTAAAAAGAAAATCACCTTAAGCGGTCACCCGATTTGGTAAATATTTTCAAAGCTCTAAAGATACAAGAAATTCAGCATAAAGTCAACATACAAATTCCATAAGAGAGAATTCGTAGAGTTGATGCATACAAATCTAAATGGATTCTTATTTAGAGGGAGCTTCAGAACAAGCCAAATGAGAACAGTAATAAGCTGTATCAGCGATAATTCTAGGAATATTCTAATAATATCCTATCTTGGGAATTAGCTTAGTACTTTGGAGATTGGGAATAAAATCAAAATTTACGTGATTTATTAAATTATTCACGTATCTTATTTTCAGAAATCACCTAACACCAAAATGTCCATCATTCTGCAAGATTTATGAAATGCATCCTACCAACTGTCAATTTCTCAGAATTCCTGAACATTTGGTACTTCATTTTTAATGCTTCAAAAATCACATCGCAAGCAGTTTTGTATTTGATTTACTGTTTTATACGTTTCATGTCAGTTTAACGCGTCAATCAGATGTTTCGTTACCAATATTCCGGTTAACCATTCATCAAAAATCCCTTCAATCACCACAAACTTATAGTTGCAAAGTACCCTAGTTCCAAATGTTTCTGGTACGGTAGCTAATTGAAAATAATTTGGATTAAGCTTGACAGTATATTTAACTTTTTACCTTTCAACAGCAACATTCAACCCATTTCCCACATAATACAACTCACCCATTGCACCGGACATGATGAACAATAGGGATGATTGAAAAAATGTTTCTAATTAGACCAATAATAGTGCGACTGCTGCAATGCTGTTCGCTCCATTCACGATGGAACTTTGCTGTCAAACAATGTACAACGTTGTCATTGTATGCACTTTCATTGCAAAACGTCCGCTACCCACATTTTCCTGTAACATGTGTCCTACAATTGAAATAGCAAAGTTTTATACTTTATACCATTCACAAATATTTTCCTAATCCCCGTGCTAAAATGTGACTTCCTGTGAAGTTTTGGCTGTTCCCGGTCACCCGCACACCGGAATTGCGCTTTGTATCCCGGAATGTTGAAAGCGTAGCATGGATTTAAAATAAATAAACGATCAATCGGGTCACATTTGGCGTGTGTGCGTGTGTGCCCCGAAATGGGTTGGCTTTTGTCACGTCGGAATACGCACCGTCCATGATCCAGGCGTTCGGGCAGCGGAGAATTACTGGTCGTGCACCGAAACGAGGCTATCGACCCGCATAACAATGCATCGGACTGCATTCGGATGCAAATTAGATGACGTCTGCTTGCGAGCGTGCTGGCACCATATTTTCTGCATCGGGCAAATGGAAGAAAAACCTCACAGTCACAAGCGAATCGGACTGATCCTTCCCAAACGGGGATGGGTTTTTGGTGGCCGAATGTTTCATCCGGTGCGGTGCATCCTGCCCTTCTCCTTGCAAAAAGGTACACTGTACTGCAAGCAAATTTTAATTGCTTTCATCAAATTATTGAACAACGATAACCATCCGCATGGGTGGGCTTCCGGGGTGCCTCGGGTTGGAAAATGCATGACAGCGACCGTGAATGACAGCGGTCGGCAAATGGAGGCACAATTGAAATTAACATACAAATGTTTAGCAAACAAATGGCACTGACACAATGGCAACGGTGAAAGTGGATGTTGCTTCAAAAAGCCTGTGAACCGACGGTGTGATGGGTTGCCGGAGGGGCGCACATAAAAATTATCCTTTTATTCACAGGCCAGATAATGAGCAAACGAGCTGATAGTTTGATGCAGTTATCCGGGTAAAGCTATCTATTGATGAAAATAAAATGAAACTTTGTTTTGCTTTGTAATCATTGCACATAGGCGGAGGTCATTTTCAGTGTAGGAAGAAGTTGGGTTCGCAATATTTATACCAAAAACCAAGATTTCTACAGATAATTAATTCTTCGAATAAAAAAGGTTAATAGGTCATTCGTACGAATATGTGTCACGCTCCAGAAACACAAATTATTAAAACACGTTTTTCAAATTATGATTGTTATTTGTTCCCTGGAAATAAATCTGTGTCACATGTGTACACACCAGAAAGTTCGTGGAATATCTCCTTCCCTTTTAATCCGATTTGCAATAGATTTTTTTTTGCAATTTGATTTGTTAAATTTGTTACGTTGCATACATCCAAAGAAGGAATCCATTAGAAACATATTGTATCTTGAAATTGATAAGAAACGTCAATTCATATGCCAGCAATCCTGTGTTTATGTGGATTCTTTTGTATATTTCATGTTTTAAGGGGAATAATGTTCTAATTTTATGTTCAAGTGCTATATTTACACCATTGATAAGATATTTAAATTATTTCCTGGTTCTTTGATCGTAAGTCTTCCAAAACACTCATTCCAAGTTTTGTTATCAGTAACAGTACGATGATAGGCGTAATTGTGCAACAATTACAACGCAAACATCAGAAATGCATGGCAACCCACCAGCTGACATTTAATTAGTAATACGATCAATACATGCCAATGTAAGGTAGCGTGTACATTTGTTCCTTCGGTTCATCACATCATAATACACCGGAATGCGCACCGAACAGGAGTCAAGGAGGAGTTTCCATTGTTCGCCTGACGTCAAATGGCATCACAAAGCATCATTAGCGTTAGAGATCAGTTCACCATTAGGAGATCAAGAATTTAGCGAATCTCACACATGCTACATAACAATACACCCTTCCTGTTCTAGGAAGCATAAAATTTGCTCAACCACGCACTATATGATGTTCAGAAGACGCTTATTCTAACCAAAGGAAGTACAGTTTGATTCTTTGCGAGCGCTGTTGGTGTCCTTTTCGTTTTTCTGTCAGTCACTTGCAGCTTCTAGTGCATACGTCACGGTGAGCTTCAATTTCACCTAAAAGAGAACATTACTTCCTATTCCAACCCCGTCTTGGCGTATGAAATGATCTCACATGAAGGTTCAATCCCCTGCGGGAAGGTGCCGTGGGTTGAAAGTTTTGCAACGCATTTTCCCGGAACTGTGAGCGGCTTATGGAGCATGCCGGTAGCTTACGATGGAAATTATTCAAGAGCCTGCTAACGATTCTGCAATCATAACATACCCGGGTGGGAAGGGGAAAGAGCAAAACGGCACCCCAAAACCATCCATCGACATGGAAGCGTGCCTAATCCGATTTCGTTTAATTAAAGGCACGCAAAACTAACGCTACATGGCTGTCGATCGTGGGATTGGTAAGGTCCGTGGTTCACCGAGCCACAGGGTACGAGAAAGCGATGTTTTGCGTTGTCGCATGGCATAACAGCAAGGCCACTTTCTCACTCACGGTCGTACCGAATGCAACTGGAGCCGAATGCCACACGCCACCATTCCGGTAGTGTCGAAAATAGTCCAGCAAGCAAGTGACCACCACTGGGGCGACGTTTAACTAGTTCCAGTGAAATGTGCTGTGGACAAATTTGACTTCAAGTGTCTCACTCGTACCGAAAATCTGGTTGGCGGTACCGTGAGCAAGAATGCCACCGAACGCCTGGCTCCATCCTTGAAGAAGCGCCGAAAAACGACACCAAGTTGCCCAAGTGCCTAACAAAGCTACAGTTGAGCGGAAACTGGAAAAGCAACGAGCCACTGCAAACCGACGCTTGCATGTCGAACCCGGTTGCCGGTTGGCCCACAGTTCTGCGAAAATGTGGTCGAATTCAGCAGCTGGAGCTGTAAACAATCCGGTCAGGACATGGTCACATTTCCGGGGTCCGTTACATGAAACCAATATGCCCGCCATTCCATCGACGAGCGTTCGACAGTGTGAGGCGGGGATGGGTCGGGAAATGTGATATCCCATTCGCAAACCCTCCTCCAGTTGCTCCCGCTTCCTTTTCTCCGGGAGGGTTGCCAGAGTACCAGAACAAGAGCCGAAAATTGAAAATGTTCTCAATTAGAAGTGAAGAGCAAACCCGGTCGGTGAAGGTGCCACCATCGTCGTAAGACCGGTTTTCGGGGTGAAAAGACATAACCCTCGAAGGGGTGCCCAAGACCGAAGTGTAATATGGTCAACAGGCGGCACCAAGAACGCTACCATTCGGTGAACCCAACGTGAAGCCCGAGCTGGTTATTTATTTTGTCCAAACGCTACCGGGGCGCGGCGAGTGGCGGGCCCGGGGCGTGCAAGAGTTCACACTTCGGGAGTACTCTCTTGCTCGAAAGCGAAAAGGAAAGCGTACACCTTTCACATCGTACAAAATGCGATTGTACCGTGTACCGTGCAGTGTGAAACACACTCCAAGAAAGTCGGAACTAAATGGAACCAAAAACTGTCCTTACAGTCCGTGACTTTACTCTTTGGCTCGGTTTAAGAATTTATAACAAATAAGACGGGATGAATACAGTTACTTAAAATTGTGCACTTTTATTGCAAGAAAAAAAGGAGAAAACTTGACTATAATAAAAAAATGCAATTTTAACATTAAACAATTTAAATTAAAAAATAACATTCCACTAATTATGTTTTTCTGATGAATGTTTCGCATTGTCTATAAGATTGATTATAATTTAACTTAAAAATATATTTTTTTGTTTCTATTTTTAACATCCCATCACTACACTTAATACAGAAGAATAAATAAAATAAAAAATTTCACCAAGTTCAATAAATGTAAATTAATAAAATACAGAATTTGATAAATTGAAAATAAAGAATTATTTTTTCGAAAAATAAACACAATGTTTAAGTTAGTACTGAAACAAAATTCATTGCAAACCAAAATTAGTAACATAGCTACCGAGAATGAACGCTCTAACACGCTTCAACAACTCTTGCGGCAGACACTGTACATATGGTTTGACCCCGGAAGTAAAAGCCGCAAAAAGGACACAAGCACAGCGAACCAGCCAGCCAGCCAGCCATTCAGCCAACCAGCCAGCAAGTAAAGTAGGGCTTTATCGCTGTGCTTAAATTAGCACCATTCCAGGATTTCAAGTACCCGTCCGGATGCAGTGCCAGCGCTGTACAAAAGACGAAGGAATTGGACGTCACCCCACTCGGCTGCCCCATTTTCAAGATCGCTCGATTACTGGTCGAGGCACTCAACTGCAAGAATGAGCCCCACCTTCGATGCTCATGCTATCATAACAAAATCGTGTTATGTACGGTATCGAGATTTGCTAACGAGATACGTTTTCGGAGCTAATTTAGGTGCTTCGGGGTCAGGCAGAAGCGGGCACGATCGGCACGGCTATGGTAAGCGGACCGACTTCCCACAGCTCCCTCCCTCGGCACGGTTGCTCGTGGCTACCGTTAAGCGGCAGCGGCATTATGTGCCAAAGTGTGAGAACATTTAGCAATCATAAGAGCTTTCCCTTATTTATCGGTAATGCGTGGCAGTATGGCAGCATGAATGGAAAAGGGTGTGCTGGCCCGGCAAATGGGGTAAATGCATCTCCAGGGAGCACACATGGATCGATCGTGTGAGATTTGCTTCGATCGGCTGCCGGCTCGATGAATACCGGACCAGACTAGCAAATCACATACCGGTCGAATGGAAATTGCAATCGATGACGCTTGATGACTGCTGACGAAGCATTAGCAGCATTATGTGCGATTTTGCAGTCGATGCATAATGAACGGGGTGGTAACAAGATTATGTGCCCGGAGCGGTAAACAACATGGCAAAGCCCGGGGATGCTTTTGTATCCATATGGATCGTATTCCATAGTATAGTAGGTATTTTGTATAAAACACATTTTATGTGCTACTATTTGTAGTATGTTTATACAAAATTACTTACAAAAGTAATAAATAAGTTATTAATAAACCATCTACACGAAAAATATATTTACCAGTTGTATGGAGGCGCCTGGTAGTTCATTAATTTCTTAACACAAACGTCAAACAGTTTGTTACACAATATTTCATTAACTAAAGAATCTACCAATACAACTATTAAAAAAAACAAATTTAATAAATGTACAAAATACATATATTAACACAAACAAAAACAAATATATGAATAATATATAAATTATTAGACTTATTCTGGATGACACTAAACGAACCATAATGACTACACACGTCGACATTCAACAACTAAATTTAATTTAAGTTTAAAGTAAATGTCCAAACAGATTCCTCTTCCAGCAATTCAGCATGTCCTTAAAGCATCTGTCTGTAAGCAAACATCTGTCATTGAATTATGCATTCACTTCGTAAAACTTTCGTTACTTCCTGCATATCACTCAGGCTCGTGATACCATCAAGCCATGAAACCGACCCTACTGGCAACACCATACGGACAACCGGCTGTTCTGGCCATAAGTTTAAACGCGCGCGCGGCGGAAGTACGGACAGCATTATGGCACCACCCCGAATCGGATCGGACGTAAAGGCGCAGATAGTAAAAGGACGAGTTATGGCCACTCGGTACGTGGTCAACCCCACGGTTCGCCGGGTGTCAATCAATTAACAGTTTACGATCGCTCGTTTGCAAGATTTCTCCCATTACTCCGATGCCCTGATGTAGCAGCGTACCATCCTCTCCGTTTTGGCGCTGGGCAAAGAAAGTTTCCTCGTGTCGTACGGTGGCACACGTTTGGTGAAGAAATCCTAGTAATAGAATTGAAGTTGAATAGTACCCGGTCCGTACTTGTAACTGAATGCATAACTGAAGTATAATGCTGTCACAGGAAATTACGCACGGCACTAACCGGGCACCGTATGGCGCACCATAACGGGTGAAATGTATCTGTACGGATGTGTGGGTCCCCTTGTGGGGAAGTCACGTACTTTCAGTTGTTAAACCCATTTGCTTTTCTATTGAAACGGTTCCATGGGTGGGCAGGGCGCTTTGCAAGGGTAGGTTCGTGCTGAGGACCTGTTAGTTGCCCGGGCATTGTCATCATAATTAATATTATCAGCGTTAGTAGTTCTGTTTGCCTGCGTGCATGATGCGGCAGGTAATTACACACCTTGTGCTAGTGACTTCTGACCGGGGTGTGTTGCATGTATGCATTTACTTGCGCTGACTGGACACGCGTGAAGCACGTTTGCATGAGGCATGCACCTTGAGTTAGCGTGTATGAGCAAACACCGTGATTTGTTTGTTGCGAGACACTGAACGACATGCAAATCTCGTTCATGAAAAGGCATTTGACCGGTGAATGGATCATTTAAGGCATAAAGGTTGATGTCGATGGTTTAGTTTGAAGCCAAAAATTCCTATGAGTTCCTATGAAATTCCTATTAAATCATTCCTAATTGTTCAATGCTCAATTTTGAAGTCACATCTAAAGCTTCTTTACAATTTTAAAGATAATTGGACTCCACCAGCCATTCTTTCTAGTCACACTTTAAGGCGTATATTTAGAAAATAAAGCCATAAATTAAACAACGAAAAACTTGACTAATAATACGCATTTATTACCGATACTACTTTAAATACAAATATTAATTTCGGAACACACGCATTCTGTGATTTGGGATATTTAGAGTGTACGCTTTCTGGGAAATGTGTATCTCATGCGTGTGAATCAAACATGCAGGTTTCGTTATTAGAACCTAGAATTAACATTAGTTACTAAATATTGGTTAACCAATTTCCTGTTTGCTTCGGAGAACCTGATATCAGTGATGTATATTTTTAGAGAGCCGCAGATGTGAATGGTGAGATTTGAGGTTTATAACATCAAACGAAAATATGAGGTACAGTTTGGTACAACAAGCGTTGGCGTGGAGTTTGAAATATTTTTCGCCGAAGAGCAAACGCATTCCTTCACAATGCTAATTATTTTTGCTGTACGAAAGTGAGCGAATATTATCTATTTATAGTATAAATAAATTATAAAAATTGTAAAAATATATCTGAACTAATAAGCATACATCTTTTTAACTATGATTTTTTTGTACGAAGTCATTGAAAATTTTTGTTTGTTTTAAAAATATTTACCATAACTTCCTTACCAAAGTCTATATATTAAAAATATCTTTTTTTTATAAATTTGACTAGCTTCCATTTTATATGGTTTATGTTTGAAGTCAATCTTTTTGAAATGTTGCCATCGTAATAACCAATTAAATTGAACACGCTCTCTCGCATTGGCTGGCCTGACAATCAGCTCACTCACTCGCTAAGGTTTATAATTCCAAACATCAACCAAAATACGGTTTTGTCCCGCTCGTACGAGTGCCTCTAAAAATAATATTACCTTCAGCAAGTAATGAGCCCACTCCTGTCGTCAGCTACCGTTAAAACCATGTATTACTACGTGTCACTTCTTCCCTTCAAAACTTCATGCAACATCACGAGCCAGCACGTGAAGGACGGTAAGCTTAGAACACCGTAAGCCTTTGACTGATGTACCCAGTACATCCTGAGCAGGAAGCTGACAACCGTACATCATTTAATGTTAACGTAAATGGAAGGAGCAACATAACAACGCTTCCTTGCCTCTGCCACAAGTTTTCGGGTCAGACACGCTCCATCTCGGCCTTTGACATTAGCCGTCAGCATACCTGGTGTGCGTGTGTGTGGGGGGGGGTGCTTTTTTTGGAAACGGTATGAACCACCCAAAACCCCCCCGAAAAACCTGCTACCATCAATGGAACCAGCTGGTTTGGATGAGGCCGACCTCAATCCGTTCCGGACACTTGGCGTGTGGGATGGTGAGGAAAAATATGTCGGCACTGCACGGTCGGCACCCGGCCCGGGCACCATTCGCTGCGGAATGAATAATTAATCCCGAAAGGAAAATGTTAATTAATTCATAGCTTGAAGAACATGCGCTAATTAAATTTATATCACAATTATCATCTCATTAGATCTGAAATTTATTTAATTTCTCTCCCGTTGGGCTAGTGCATCGTCACGTTGCCATCAGCACAGCCAGCTGGTGGTGGCGGTGGTGGTTTTCCGTCATTCCGCCAAGGGCGCAGACAAGTACTGCCACTGCCTGCGTTTGACGTCCTGGACGCCCATTAAAGAGACTCCCCGGTGTTCCTCGGCCGGAGTGTGCTTTACTGCCGTGGAAGACTTTGGCGTTCTCTCTGCTTGATTTACTTGCAACTTCCTGTATGAAGTGTTTTCCGTTTATTTTTTTTTTTTGCTGTTTACCCGACAAGGTGGCTGTTCGTCAACATCTAGTAATGTGGTGAGGGATGATGCAAATGACAGAATAAACACATTCCACCCAAATAAACAACAACTTTGGAAAACTACAGTTTACAACCCAAAAAAAAAAAACAAAACTTGATGTAATTTGCACGCGAGAATAAAATGTTTCCACTTCTTGACTTGCTGTTTTGTAGCATTAATGCACGCTGTTTTTTTTGCTGCTTTGAGCTTTTATCATTTTCAAAAGCAACTAAATTTCACGCCTTCAAAAGTTATGTCGAGCTGCAGGAGCAAGTTGCTGAAGCCTCTTACTGAAGTACAAAAGTTTCTCTCGCAAAACTGTGATAAGCACTCGTATTAGGTAAATGCACCTCCCTACCCTACCACACACACATCCAAATTTACTTTTGCATACAGTCATGCCTGATGGTTGGAACAGATACTACAACTACACTGGAAGCAACAAACACATCAACATTGTTACGCATTGCTATGGGTTTGAGAGAAGAAAAACTTTGCTTCTGCCGTTGCACGGAAAAAGATGACAAATGGCTGCAAAGTTAAGGGCAAGCTGCAGTTACTTAGTTTTAGGATGATTTTCCTCCATTACCTACAGACTCGAAAGCTTCCACCTCCGTAAGGCAATGTCGGAAAGCGGAGAAAGCCATAATTGTACCATTGGAACCATTTGTACCTGAGCCGTCCATTGCAGGAACTAAGATCTCGCTAAAACAAACACCAACCAACGCGTGCGGGTAAAATCGAAAACTTTCCTACTTGTGAAGCCATTTTATGAAACCGATCGTTCGGTTTTGTCGGAATGTCGCGCTGCTAGTGCAAGCCGAAAAGGTCACGCGGGAATAGGAAAAACCGTTCATTGGTTTGTCGGGGAAACACCCGTGAATCAAGAATGTGCTTTCAGTTCATTTCGTTCGACCTGTGGAGAAATTTCCTCAAAGAAATGAAACTTTCTTATCCCATCAGCGTTATATATACATCGGCCCGGACCCAACGTAAAGCTCAAGTTGCTAACGTACAAACCGCAACAGCCTTTGCGGTCGCCTTTGGTTGAAATGTTCCGAAGTGTATCAAAACTATCTTAAAAACTGATTGCGACACCGGAAAGCAAATGCCATAGAACGAAAAGTAAAACCGCGCTGCTTATACCGTGGCACCGAACGGCCACTAAAAGTAATAAAAGAAAATTCCATCGTGGAACACCGAAACTACATTAGCTAGAAAAATGGTCTTAAATCACATTTCCACCTACACCGGGGGGGCCAAAGTAATGTGGACTCTGGGCGCCCAAAAAAGAGAGAAAGAATGAAAACCGCACAAATTTATCGATTGCATTCTATCGAACAAAAAAAGCAAAACCACAGTACGAATTGCAACAGGAAAAAAAACACACAAGTTAAATCTTTTGAATTGCAAGGACGAAGACTACCACAGCAGTGCGGCAAAAGTTTTCTTTTGCCCTATCATTTGTACAGATTCACTAATGCTTTTCGATGCCATTTGCTTTTGAGAGGTTTGCCTGCCTTCTGCGTGGATCCGCATTTTTGCACCATCGTTTGCAAACTGCAATTGGCGTAACATGTGGACGACCACCGAGACCGTGGCATATTCGATTCATTGAATTTTGTAATTAAAAATGCTTCACATTGGTCCCACGCTCGTTTACTTTAATGGTGTGCTTTTCTGGAATGGGTTTGTTTCTTTTGCATCACCCTCCTGCTATTGTTTCGCCGCGCTGTCGTGAAATGGCTTTTGAGTATGAAAGAAAATACAAATTATCCAACCCATTAACGCTGCAAACCGTCGTGGTTATGCAATTATAATTCCCAAACACGGTGTTGTTCCGATTGGATTGTTTGAGCATGTTGTTTCATGTGCTGTAGTCGTTGCATGTTTGAGCTAGTACTACCGTTAACAAACATGGTTTGAGTTAGTTTACCACTTGGAACATGCATTATAATGTCAACATGATATAGCTTATATCATCATAAGCAAAGGGGGTGTTCTGAAATAATTGATCTTAAAAAATGTCCCTTAAGTCCGACAGAAAAAGGGAAATTTAAAATTAAATCGATTAAATCAAACTGGAAATTATTATCATTTTATTTTTTTATTTTAAATTAAAAACGAAAAGAGGCTTCTTGAAAAGAGGACCTAACAACGAAAACACCGTATAAATGTTGTAATATAATTTTGCTAATAAATGGAGGCGCCTAGTACTTCATGGGTTTCTGAAAACATGTAACAGTGAAACTCAGATTTTCCATGCTTTTAAAGTTTTATTTAGCCTTGTCTTTTATCATTTCTGTCATTTCCATTTAAACATGAAAACATTGTATCCCTGTTCATAATAAATCATTTAAAAAGGGAACGAATATCCATGCATATGTAATGTAAATTATCTTGTATTCTTTTAAAAATTGTATAATTATTCGTAACATTCTGTTTCTTCTCTTCACCTTTTATATCTTGAAGCCATTTGCCCGTTAAAGCATCCCAATACTAGCGCAAAAACTTTGCTTGCGTTGAAAATTAAACAATTAGCACGTGTAAGGAAAAGATAACTGGCTAGCAAAATGCAATCGGGCTTACGGTACATCGCCTGCAAGCACACCGTGACAGCAAAGTCGCGTTGACATGCAACCATTGGCCAATTTCCACGCAGCCAGAGAAAGAGGTGCAAGAGAACCAATTTTACATGGCCAAAACAAACAACGCTTTTCACTTACCAGCGTACCAATGGAAGCCTAATGGGAAGGTAGGATGCTGAATAAACGAAAATGGCATCATTGGACCGAACAAGAAGCTTAACTTGTAAGGGAGGCCTCGATTAGTTGAGTGTAGCCAGGGAAAAAAAGGATGCAAGTTTCCACAAACTTTACCCGTTACACACACACAACGTCGAATACTCTTCATTTACTAAGAAGAGGTTTAGTTTGCAGGAAAGCGGCAAGGTTTTTGCGCCGTTAAAGCGGTAGGAATTCTCGAAAACGTCGTTACTGTTCAGCACATAATGTCCAATGCACGACCAAATGTATATTTTTTTATTGTTGTGCACAACAGTACAATAAAACCAAACAGAAGCGCTAGTCTGTTACCGCACGATTTTCCTTCCATTTGGAGTATCACATTTTCCTGTTGCCACGAATCCAGCCAAACCAATAGGAAACAGCAAAATGGAGAAATACAGGAGTTACCTCAAACAGAAGCACCACTGCACCAGGAAGATTCTTTGTCTCTCGCGGGAAACGCTTGTTTGCGAAAGAATGTCCCCGTAAAGGATACTAACCACAAAAAAAACACCAGCGATGCCTTACATCTGTGGAACGTTTGGTTACACTCCGATCCGCGCATGGACGGGATGGGGGTGGCCAACTGTAACTGTTCCTTGCAGAGAGCTGACCGACACCAAGGCAGCCACGTATCCTACCAGCCACGTATTATTGGATCTTGACGCTTGCAGACTTCCCCGTCATCGGTAAGCGAAGTAACGCAAAAATCTCGGTGCATTGCAGTTGCCCGTGTTGCAGCCGGACGACGTCGCTGCATTGTGCTACTGCTTACCGGCAATTTCAATGTCGAGCTTCACGACAACAATGCGAAGAAACCGTACTGAAGGAAACTGAACGTACGTTGAAGGAGATTCAATTTGATAAAAATTTTGAGCTACTCTAAGCAACAAACATGATATTGTTAGTGTACACTAGAACGGAAGCAAACAGCGAATCCATTGTAAACAGGGTCACCGTTTTGGGTGGGTAATAAAATGTAGACAGCGGATAGTGCTCGGTTGTACAGTGACTGTATCGCTGTTTGTTGCCGTCACACTGCTGACACGTAGCTTAATGGTATTACAATGATGTTGTAGTGTAGTCAGTCTCAAGTGCATGGGTGTTTGAAGATAGTACTTGAAAACTGTATGAAATTTTTATTTACCAGCAAAGAAGTTTAAATGAACAGTGTTTTTCAATTATTTTATTTAAAATCCAGTTCCATCGAACGAAGGAACATGAGATATTTTTGAATTTAGTCGCATAAACTGATAAATATAGGATCTAAACTCAATTTAAAATCTCTGCAGAACGGTCTCCAGAAAAAAAAAATATTAATTTCTATTCACATATGGAGGCGCCTGGTTGCATGAAGGCACCTGGTTTCATGGAGGCGCTTGGTAGTTTATAAATTTCTCAAAACAAACACATTAAATTGTTAATTAAAATACCTCATTTCCCAAAAAAACCAAGACGAACCCATTTCGTCGAATGTTTAAATATGAACATTATATTCTGATTGTTATAGATTTCAATTATAAGAAGTATTTCAATCAATCAAATGTTCTTTTAAATATTATTTTGTGTAAGTATAAATCCTGCAAACAAAGAGATAAGCTGTGCAGAGAAATAACATGACAGAGAAATGACTAAATGAAAATATTAACTTACAAATACAGCCTTAGCTGAAGTGAATTTGAAAAAATGTAATGATATATAATATTTTAAACAAAAAAAAAGTTTTACAAATAAAAGCTAATATTAAAAATGTTCGAAGCTATTTCAAAAAAACAATTTTCATGAAAATTACATACAGTGATGTTCATGCAACCTATCTATAGTATTAAAACTTCAAAGTTACACTCTTTTTTATTTTAGGATAGGATACTCTGTGTCTGTTATTATAATATCCTGGCTAGGAAACAAAGCAAAATAATGCTATATCTGTCGTTCTTTTCCCAACACATGTTTTGAATACATTTTGCCCTAAAGCCACGAAGAGCAGAATGAAAAAGCAGAAGCTTAAACTGAAAACCCCATAATTGAGTTGCAGGGACCAATAAATTAAAATCAAATTTCATGCTTGTATGCGCGTGTGTGCATACCCTCCCTCCGCCCCGAAAGTGCCATCCGCTCGTTCCAACCCGTGGCTGCTAAAATAACAATCAGTTTGAAAAGATACACTTACCACCCGCGAAGCCCACGCGCTCTTTCGCTCTCTTTCGCTCGTTCGCCTTACCTTTTTCCTCCCATTCTGATTAAACATCAGACCAAGTAAACTACCCTCCTGGACAGCGTCTCGAAAAGGAGCGGGCAATGTTTTTCTTTGATTTACCCTCAAGGCAGAATGGATTGAAGAAGCATCGTTGACCATCGGACACCTCCGTACAGTTTGCCTTCGCCATTGGTTGAAGCAATCGATGTCGAGCGTTTTCCAATCATATCGCATTCCTTCTAGCCTGTTTTCCTTTTTTTTTGTTTTCTTTTCCGTGCCGAACCACCGACCACCAAGAGGACGTCTTGATCTGCTGGATAAATAGAACCAATGTTCGGTGCATTGGTGTACATTTGCCGAGACCGTGCAAGGGGTGTGGAAGGTACGATAGAAGTGTAGCAGCTCACCCTGACGCCCAACGGATTCGAAATACTTGAAGCATTTCCAATTCGCCTTGGGCACATTTTCTCGCTTTCCCAATCGGTCCGGGTGCAATCGGTATGCCAGGAAAAATCGTCCTTTGTGGCGAGGGAAACCACCTTACCACCTTCACCGCTGCCGGGATCTTCCGATTGCGAATGTGTTTAGGTTTTTCCTGGAGCAACCAGATTCTTGCTGCCAATTCTCGGAAAAACGGAGCGAAAGCAAGTTTGCAACCCGGCACTGGACACAGAAACACCAGCCGTCGTCTCGACAGACGATATTATTGCATTCGGGAACCGGATGGAAAAGAACCTGGTGCGATGCAAGCTGAAAGGGACATGGCCTTTCAATGGTACATGTTGCTCATAATGTAAGTGTATAATAGAAAAATAAGCACTCCCAGGACAGTGTTGCCAGCTAGTGAGCCAGCCATGGCACACTACACTCGATAAGCTCGTGGTAAAAAGGGTACGACACGACGCCGAGCCGGCACAAAACTACACGACTTCCAATCCAATAGTGCCATCCCCATCATCCAGCATTAAAGAACAACACAAAACGTGCAGCGAATGATGCTTGTCGCCGGTATTTCGCAACTCGATGTCCTCTGCCGGTATAAAAATAAGATAAGCATTCATTTCTCAACGGTTGTGCGATGGTACGGAAAATGTGACCCCGAAGCGAAACACCACCCCCGGCTGTTGGGGAAATGTGCTGTAGTAGTTTTATCTACTGCGTACCGGAACTTACCTACCCACTGGGACACTTGAGTCAACCGCAGCACATCATGATGAACTCTTGCGTCTCGTGTGCGAGAGGAAGCTTATTAACGGGACCACCGTGCATGGACCCATTCATTCCGTCGATCTGGCGGCCCGACAGACATGTGAGAGACAGCAAATGTTCTCCTTCTTCGAACAGCTAATGTCATCGGGCACTGTTTGCCGGTCGTTTCGCTTTGTCCGATGGGAACACAACACGAAACAAAATCACCGCTTATTGTCAGCATGAAGGAGGCTGCTTTTCACCCATTCAAAACAGCAACCTAGAGCTCGTAGTTAGCCAGCCACTCAAGCTCGCCGGTATTCGTATCCATTCTGTCCAATTTTTTTTCTTCTCTTTTTGTTCGCTTTTTTTGGATGTTGTTGTTGCACAATGTTCTAACCTTCTTCCTTCCAAAACAAATGCGACCGACAACCGAGATGACACAACGGTCGTTTCTCCTCGCCTTGCGAGACGAATGACAATCGGCTGTGGTTTTGTAGTGATGTTGTTTCGAGAAGTCAAGATTTCTCCCCGGGTTTGGCTTTGTTCATCATACCTCCCAAAGGGAGGCACACAAACAGTGCTCCACGGTGAAGCCGGGTGGGGTCAACCGAAAGGAGAACGTTGTTATCTATGTTTAGCTGCTTCTTTTGTGTAAGTTCTCTCCCAAGCACAACTTGTAGGCGTTTTTGTTCTTGTTAAGAGTTCATATAACACAAGAAGATCACATATCTTTGTTTTCTTAGACGAGTTAACATCAAGCAGATCGTTATTTTGATATGTTTGTGATGGAAAAAAAGTGTCAGAATGAGCCAAGCAAAAATAGTAAAAGAAAACAAAAATCCTACAACTCCTAAATGCATGCAAACCGTACATCACACTACATTAATTTTCTTTTTTGCGAAGTTCCGAATCTTCGCCTGCATCAAACACTCACCGTCCGATACACGATAGTCCCGAAACACAGTCAGCTTTTAATTAACGATATATTCATCCATTGGGTCGATAAAATCTCGACCCGGGCTGGACGGCTCGTATCCACTGGCTCGTAAAATCCGACAGGCCCCCCGAAACGTCAATCTGCACCGTCCCCGATCGGCTAATGGATGTAGTGCCCATTTTCCCACTCTTAACTGGCTCGTAAACCGCAAACCCACAGGCACGCCGGTATGCAACAGCTAGCGACTACGGTAGAGCAAACGCCATCGAGTACCTTGTCTTTTCCATTGCATCCGATTGGGGTTTATGGGAAGAGGGAGGGGGCAGGGCTGGATCGGTTTCGGTGTCCGGAAAGGCCGGAAGAATTATTCCAACTGATCTGGTCCATCAGTGCTGGATGAAGTGGGTGTCCCCTTCGCTCACTCCATCTTTTGTTACTTCATCCGAAGCGGGGGAAGGGCAAAATCACTTTTATGCCGAGTGTCCTAAACCAACATCATTCCGGTGGTATTGATGAGCCGATAATGATTATAGTGTTTGGATAGTCTTGCCATTTGCTCACGGGATATGTTACGTGTTGCATTTCTATTTCGCGCTAAAGTTAAGAGATGGTTTATTGATATTAAGTACAGAGCATGATTGATTAAACATTGAGCGGGTGGTAATTAGTTTTTCGTGCGCTTGTACTCTTCCGTTAGTCTGACCAGGAAAAATACGACAGCTTTTTACTACTTTGGATGAGAAATTTATACTATCACACCATATTTTTAGTGCAATGGATTCTTTGGACAAAAATAAAACATAAAAGAATTCATGTGTAAGAATACCTTTAGTGCTCCTTTTTGTAATCCTAGCATTCAATATCAATCAAAGGGCAGGAAACATTCCGAAAAAGCTTCATCCTCTCAGCGAATTTAATTTAGTCCCACTCGCTTGTTTGTGCTGGAATGCAATAACTGCAGTACGGTGTGATCCAACTGAAGCCCCAGTACCCCGTAGTGGGCTAGTAATTTCACCAATAAGTTAAATCACTTTCGATTGGGATTTCCGTAGCAAGTACGGTCATTAGGCACGCTATTGCTATGGAATTGATGTTTAATAGAGCTTATGAAAATCTACCGATATTGATTTCACCGCAGCTCACCCCTACGCTGCTGCGTAACGGCAATCTAATCAATCGTACCGGCAAGCCCCCAACAAGCCAACAGATCACTGTGCCCTTTCACTGCACTTGTGCACCTGTGTGTACATGCAATTTGATCCGATTTGTTCCGGTATGCCACTCTGTAAAAACGGCATTCGCTTTTGTTTCTCCAAACACGAAAAGGATGAGCTGACCTTGTTCGTCTTTTTTTTTTTTGTTTCATTATAAACAGATGCTCTACACTGTCGGTTTCGAGCTCATGCCCATGCACATGAAAGGCTAGCAGAATGTCGAAGCATTACTACAATGCAAGGATATTTGCTATTTGTTTAGAATTTTATCAAATTTAGATAAGTTGGTGCTCTGGAAATGCTTCCACTCTCGGACCTAAGCGCAGGCAAATTTGATTACATCGATGTACTGCGTTCGTACGTTAGCATTTGAGCGTATCCTACCTCAATCGAACGAACGGTCACACATGGCGTTTCAGAGAGCGTGACTGAGAAGGGGAAATATAGGAAAGGGGGTGTTTAAATTATGATCTTCACTCTGTTGAATTATTCATCCCATGGAAAAGTTCGTCCCTGCAGTGCAGTAGTACGGTCACCTGGAGAAGGTTTCCACCCTCCCCCAAGGGGCGTGCCGAGATACACGTTGCAGAGCTGGATGGTTCTTTGTGCAATTGTGCCAACCCTCATCTCGAGAAGAATAGCCACACATATACACACACATACGACACACACTCTCACAGAAAAGAGGCAGGGTAGTGCGCTAAGGTATGACAGACTTCTTAATTGCCTTTTCTTGCTTGGGTTCCAGCGCGTGTGTGAAGAAAACCGACCCGATACCGTACACAAACGGATGGGAAGCGTTACAGAAGTACTACGAAAACAAGAACCAAGCTCGCCTCTCGTGGGGTAGATTATACACTGATGCTTTTACGTGCGGCAGATATGCAATTGCGGCAGATATGCTGCAAGCTGACCAAACGGTACTTTATTTGCCGGACAGCGTCTTCCAACTTTCTACGGGAACTTTCGAGAAAACAGTTCCTTCTCAGCGGCTGGTTAGTTCATTAATACTGAGCAAGTATTCCCCAATGCACGGTCATAATCGATTCGTTAATACCGAACCCATGGTCCATTCCTAGAAGGGCGCTCTCACCCTCAAATCAGTTCTGCCGATACATTCGACACATACCATCAAACCTTCTTAGCATGCGAGAGAGAAACACGTTGGTTAGATCCTTCGGAAAATTCCCTCCACCTCATCCATGGAAGGAAGAATGTCTCAACAAGAATGGACAGACAGAACTTTCGCAAAAGCAAACCCTTACCCTTGCCGATAAGGGACAAGCGATATCTTTCGCACACAAGAAGCTACTTTCCTTTCGCATGCTTACGTACCCAAGCGTCCATGCATTAGACGCTCTACCTCACTCGAGCCGGAGTGGTTTTTGAATCGTTGTAATGTAAAGATTGTGGTATGCAAAGATTTGACACCTTTGCAACGGATTGGATACCGATATTCCAGGTCGGGGGTGGTTGTGGGTTTTGCAGCAATGTTAACAAGCACGGGTGGTAAATGATACGGTGCAAGATCGCTGCAGTAGCTCAGGTGAGAAATGGTTGTGGGATTGTTTTTAAGGGGGAAGTAGAATGTTCTTTTCTTTTTTTAGTTTGAGTGTGACGACAGATAGCAATTAGAGCACAGCACATGAGAGCACTGGTTCCTTATTTCAATTTTGGAATTATTTTTTGGAAAATAAACTAACGAATTTTCATGAGCAGGAAAACAGAGCATGCATTTTTCAGACAATTTCAATTTTTATATGGCTTAAAGTAAATTTTTTGCTGCCTAGTATGCATAAATTAATAAAGTTCACTAAAATACAACTTTTTGTTTGAAAAGCTGCGGAATTTCGTTTCTTCTTCTTCTTTATTGGCCTGCTCCTAGGGAGCACGTCCAATAGACATGGCCTGACATGGAATTTCGTTTAAATAACTTGAATAACTTTCATGAACCGTTAATATCAAGTAAAATGTTAAAAATCAGGCACAAATTGTTCTAGAATTAGTTTTTTTCAGATTTTTATAATGCTTTAATAATTTAAATGAGAAGAAATAAAAATTATAAACATCATTTGCCGAATTTCTTGACAAAAACCTGTAAAACATCGTCCATAAAATATTAAATGCCAAAAATAAGATGTTCTACCTTCTTCTTGGTTACGTAATTTATGGGAGACGCCTTAAAACGAATATAAAAATGAATCACAATCACAAATAGAGTGTTTATCATGAATATTTTTATAGTTTTTCCAATAACTTAAAAAATATAAAATATTTAGTCAACTGTTTTCAGACTATTCGTTAAATATTCAGTATTCAGAAGCACACTGTTGGAAAACTATCTCAACTACTTTTTAGATAATATAGCACACACAATAGCGTGCAATATTATCAAAGATATCAAAAAACTTAACAAACTTCAGCATCTCAAATTCTCAGTCTAAGAAACCGTGTTACAACATTCATTACAAAATCCATGTATTAGTCAAGAAGCTATTAATGTAAACCATAACAAATCTGCCATCCCCGTCGGAATTATCGTCCGCTTCATCCATCAACAGTCCTGCATGAGCAAAGTCCTGTTTCACAAAACATCAATGACCAACCCACCCGGCATCAAGGTGTAATGAAAATCCATCCCATCTTAATGCTCACCTATAAGAGCACCGATTCTGGCTTATAATTTGTTCTCTCCCTCGATATGCCTGTGTTGCTGCCTACAGCAGGCCAACAGGGCAGTGCCTCGGTACACATAAAACATTATCGCACCGGAGATTTGAGCATAGTCCACCGACACAGCCAACCTAACCGTACCGGCCTAGTTTGCCATCCTTTTGAAACCAACCGATGCCCTGCGGACACCATCAATAGTAACGAGCGCTTATTTCTGGCCATACTTATGCGCTTGCTCATTGTCTTCCGTTTCACCCGACCCGACTCTATCCCTCCTACCGATTGCCAGTAAAGTAATTGAACATTAATGCTGCTTGAATATTTACGATTACAAAATCTGACGCGTTTATTTTACTCCACGGTGCGATTACTTGGATTTATATTCTTTTGTAGCAAGAAGTGTGTTCTTGGGTGGCACGTGTGTGTGCCTAAGCCGGACTGCTGAACGCAAGAAGGAAACGATGATGTTACGATGTTTCGCCTTTCGGCATTGCGACCACACCTTCGAACCACTCCTGCTCCATTCGCTTCGCCTTCGCCAGCAGGAAATCAGTTTTCCAAGAAAATTCCATCCCGCCCAGCACAGCAGCATCGTTGCAGAGAGAATAAATTCCGCGCCAAAATTGTACATTCGAGCGTGCCGCCCAAACCGGCCCGAGCGCATCAGCGAGTACCTTTCGCGACCCAATCCACAGGACCTGCGGAAATGTTAACTCAATTGAAGGCAGTAGCAGCAGCAGCAGACCCACTGCGCACTGCTAGATAAAACATATTTGCCCTGCTTTCCGCAGTACGAACGAGCTGTGCGAAGCTGGGTGCCCGTTTGCGTATGCAGGTTATGCCCGGTTGCCCGGTTGGTGCGCCGTAAGAACAATCGAGATTACCGCTCGTATAAATTCCGTTCACAATCTCGCAGCAAATCTGATTTCTTATCGAAACGCAACGGTACCCGGAATATGCAGTGTCGGGAACCAGGCTTCTGCAGTAGCAAAAGCCATTGGTGAAGCAAAACCCCAACATAACGAAAGAAAAAAGCTTCCTTCCAAACTCCGTGCACGGAAAGGGGCAAGACACCGACGCGGATTTGACGATATGCTCATCTCAGCGTAAGGGACGCTTATTGAGTGTGCTTCCGTCGCGGAAAGAGTTTTCCGTCGCTTGTCCTTTTTTTTTCTTGGCTGATTTTATGTCCTTTGGATTTTGGCTTTAGCTGCGTTTTGCTGCAACGAAGCAGCTAGATATGGCATAGGTTTTGCTAGTTATGCTGCTACTGCTGCCACTGCCACGTTCGGAGAAGAAGCTGCTGCGATACTTTCGTTCATCCCGCTACTTCAACTAAGCCAGTCGTGGAATGGTAAGACATCAGGTAAAGGTAGCATTTGAAGCTTAGCATTTAAGTGCACGAATCGCAATAAAACTAAACTTTCAGATAAGTCTGCCATAATTATTGCCTGCAAGCAAGAGCACCCTGTCCTTGGATCCAATTTCTGGAATTGAATGTTTTGTAGTGTTGTGTTTAATAAAACTTTGTGAGGAATCATTGGTATGTATCTTCATCAAGGAGTCATTTAAATCATTACTTGTACCTAAAATTATTCATGATTTCTCGTTTCTTTATAAATAGATATAAGGATTACTGTCATACTTCATTAACCATTTCATATGAGATTTGCATGCATACATTTTATAAAAGAGGTTATTGAAACCATTAGTCGATAAAACATGAGTATTTATCAAAATACATTTACTAATCGTCTGGAATTCATTGCTGCATATAATTATGCACATAATTATGCATATAATTATGCTTTCTTACATACTTACGATACACGGATAATTCTTGAGTCTAATTCTGATTTAAAGGATTCATCAATCCAGAATCATTAATTGAGATTAAATAGAATATTCCTAGACAGCTTTTTAAATTTCTCATAATCATTATTACTTTGCGTTTGGAGTTAATTTTATAATTATTGTGAAAGTTACAATAATTAAACATAATCAATTTTTAAATAGCTTTTCCGAGTTATCCTCAAGCATCTTATTTTAATTGAATGTTATTATGAGAGTCAGTAAATTTTCTGACTAAATAATTAACAAGGAATATATTAAATGTGATAAGTATTTTCCCCTATTTTAATTCAAAACCCAACAGCATAAGTAAGTATTGGCATAAAGTTATGCTTTGAAACGTTTCGCAAGCTGCAAGCTTTCATAACTTCCCCAGACGATAACAGCCTTTCATATCATCTTCTTCGTCTTGCCATTTAACGTTCGTTTATGTAAATCTAACGGCGAAACCGACACTACACCCGAACACATTGTGCGAAGGATGGATTAATTTATAATGTACTTACACCGCCTTCGACTTACCACGCGTGACCATGGTATTGTCGATGCACCTGCCAAGCGATAACGATTACGAAGGCACAACCGGACGAGTACATAATGTTAATTTCTAGCCCTTCATTTGCTGCCCATGGCTACGGGGCTAAACTTCCGTTGCGAAAGTGAACACTTGTCCACCGGGTTGGAGAGAATTTAATAGTGACAGTAATGTTTCACCATCGTCGTCCCGTTTCCTCCCATTACGGTCAGATCGGACCCGGTGCACCGGTACGGTAAGACTATTCGGGCCTCGCCCCCTTTTATGGTAGATGCTGCAATCTGTGCCACAGCAGCAGCACCAGCAGAGCAATGAAATACAAACAGAAGAATGAACTTTTGCGAATGCTACAAATTAGTAAAATAGATTAGCTACGCTTCTGATGCGATGGGCAGGCAGGCAGGCTCTCACTAACTACAGGCCCCAGGAATTGGGTGGAAGATGTTCACCATCCGCTCGATCCGATGAATGTGAACCCCCTTACACCAAACGGTCAAGAATAGTAGACACAGCTTTACGTTGGAAGTTAATGCTAAAAGAAAACTTTTCGACCACTTCGGGTCCGCAACCCGAACGCCATGGAATGTGGCACACGGGCACACCAGCAAAAGGGCGTGAAAGGTTCTTGCAAACTTTGGCCAGCATCAAGGCGGTCATCGTTGACTTTAGGTGGACGAATTTTGATCGAACTTCACCAGTTCGATAGCGTCCCCGACCCTCCCGAAAGTGGTCACATTTGCCGCATCAGGGCAGCATACATAATTTAGGATGCCCCCGATTTGGCTTCCGTTTTGGCCCTGGACGAACGGACGGGTTTCGAAAGCTTGTTAGATTACAGTTTAATTGGATGGGTTTGACCGTTCGAATGCGATAATCGAATTGAGTCGATACTGTTGAATGGGTGAAGGACAGAAATTATGTACCCTGCAGCCCAACCACAAGACGGCAGTTTGGTGTTTCCGAATAAACGGTTCGGTTTACTCGTTCCGTTTGCGAAATCTTTTATCAAAAGAGCGTGATTGTCCTGTTAGGAAATTGACTGCATTTAGAAGCTTGATTAGACTGATAGCTGGGGCCAGCTTGTTCTGCAATGTTCTCCGGCATTTTAAGGTAGATAGATAGAAAATTTGGATTGATTAAGAAACATGAATAAATAATAAAAATATAAACAAAGTCGGCATGCACTTACCTTCCTTGCGTTTAATCCATTCTAATGTTCTAAATAGCTTAAAAGCAAATAGCTAAATATTTGCTTTTAAGCTATTTTTCTTGTTTTCTTTAAATGAAAACTTAAATAATATATAATATTCTAGTATTTTTAAATAAATTTACAGGGATTTCAAGATAAATGTAAGCATTTTGTAGATTGTATTCAAATTGGTCTTGTATGTGTTAGCGTGATTAATTAAAAAATGAAAAAATAGGTTGCATAGGTGTCTGGAATGCCGCATCTGAATGCCTTTTTCTCCTATATGGGGTGAAAATAAGGCTGCGTACTTACCCAGCGACCCATCCGAGACCACCTATTAAGGAAAAATGGCAGTTTTTTTTTCCTACCAAGCGTAAACAATTAGGCTGCGTACGTGGCTTGCTACCCCCTTTCGGTACCAAGTATGAAAAATGGTACTTTTTCCAACTTTCTCAGTAGACTTCCTAAGTAGAAAAATGTTGATTTTTTCCTTTCTTTGGTGAAAAATTAGGCTTTCCCGCGACTTTCCAAGTCCACTATATTCTCACTTGAAAAAAAAGTTGCGTACATTCGCCACGACCTGTATGGGACCACCACATAAGTAAGCCTTGGGTGCAAAACTAGGCTGCGTACGTTTCCTACCTATGTGTACCCATCCAGGAACACATACGTAGGAATTATTGCACTTTTCCTGTTCCTAGTTCAATGTCATTAAACTTAGTGTTAACCGCTAAAACCAATAATCAGTCTTTGACTACAATTGATGAAAATAAAATTTATGTTTCTCGGTTAAAGGTTATCACAGCCCAAACAATCGAGGACGGCAAAGGTCAGAACACGGCACTGAAGCACCGAACTGTCCGGTGAATTTCCATTCATTTCACGAACGTATCTGCTGACCCTGTTCCACCGTCAAATGAAATTCGATACTTTTTTTTTTGTATGAAATGCTTCCGGGGTCAAATCATCCCCGTGTCCCTACCGAATTGGGTCCCCGATTGTCTTTCACCGAAAGCATCACGATTCGAATGGAAACATTGGTTGGGTTTTATTACAAACATCTCTTTCGTTCCCCTTTCGCAGAATATTATCTTCCAGCTCAATGTCCCGCGAAAAAGGACCGCCGAAAGTATCTGTCCGAAAACTAGCATCAACGAAACCCGAAAGCAAAAGAAAAACTAAAAAACTACACTGAAGCAAAACAACGAAAAGTGACCGTGTGGCAGTGGCTTCAATTTTCATATCGTTCCCCTCGTTCATCGCCGCGTATTGCCAGCCGCACCAGCATGGGCGTTTGGTTCGATCTCACCAGCCACGAACAATGATAAATATTTTCCTGGCAAACTTTTCGATTATGTATCCGTGCTTCATGTTGCTCGAGCATACAGCACCGTCCACACACACACACACACATACGGTCGGTCACGCCATCATGTTGAGCATGTTGTGTTTGTTTTAGCTCAACAGCGAAACATCACCTTCCTACCTTCAAACTGCACCACACTTCTGTTCTGTGCAGTTTTCTTTTTTCTTCCTTTTGTTGCAACAGCAGCAGCAGCAGCAGGTCGATGAATTTTGTGTGGTGCGTTTCGGATAATATTACTACTGTTTGACTGTTCGCTGGTATCCGTTACGAGTGTACAGAAGCAATGTACAAATAAAGAGAGAAGCAACAAACAAACGAAAAAAATAAAAACAAAAACCTTCACACAGACCAACACAAAATGGTTGCAGCAAGAAGAAGAGGAAAAAACAAGCGTGGAGAACCACACCAGAGTTTGATTAAAAGCAAACACATATCAGCAATAAATAATGCCTACATGGGGTGCCCTTTGGCCTGAGCAGCATGCGCTCAAGTAGAGTAAAATGGTAACACATTCTGACGCTAAATGGTGTTCTCGTGCGATGCGTACAGGACTTGGAGTATCGGTAGGGAGTTGGTAAGGAGGTGTTAAATTGTTTTGCTATTTATTTCCTTGTGTTTGTTTCAGACTTTTTTTTATAAAAGCATTTGTAACAAAAGGACATCGATATTTACCTTCTGGGAAGCTATGTAACTACAATGTGTAGCTCATGTATGTTGCGTAGTGGTAATTAAGGAAAAGATTTTTGTTAAATCGGATGACAGGAAAAAGTGGAAATAAGTTTTGATTTAATTATGTATTGAGGTGGTAAAAGTAGAAAAAAATAAAAATATAAAATAAGAAAACGGACAGTTTCAGGTATGAAGTTGGCTTCCAGCTAAGTGGTTATCTTTCAATAAAGAAGGACTTGTACTTTTGTAAAAAAAAAACAAATCAGTCCGCAAGTTTATAATTATATATTATCAATAGCGGAAAAAAATTTAAAAAAACATCTAACTTAAACAAAAACTATGCATTTTTTATTTTAAAAAAACATACAGTATTACTAATAACTAGTAGTTTTAATTTGCTAAGATTTCCTTATAGTACTACAACACCATTTTCAAAAATACAATAAATAACTTTTTACTGACTATAGAATGAAAAGATTTTTCATAAATCAAAATACAAACAAAATACTTGACAACTCTAACATACTGTTTTTCGAATCACTTGCATATCATGATTTCATTAGCTTCACAAA
>AXCM01002839.1:0-27895 GCA_000473375.1 Anopheles culicifacies
TCCTCAACCAACGTGCCATGCCATCTTCCTGTTTATCGCCCCCCTATGGCACAAATGATACGAATCCGCTTTAGGTCGTATCCCCTACGAGGTTCCTTGTTTTTGAACCTTCTTTCCGTTTTACCTCTCCACCCTGCCAGCACTTCTTGAAGGCTGTGAAATTTGAGGGCGAAACAAAACAATAAGAAGATATATTGTTCCTGACCGAATCACCCTGTGCTTGTGTGGTGCGGTTCCTTGCGTGAGGTATCGCGTCGTCCTGTTTGATGGGCTCCTACTTTCTCGTGGCACACGCTCAGCCAGCCCAAGCCTATAAGCGCGCTGTTCCTGTTCTGCCCATTGCCATTCGTGGCGATCGCTTTTCCTTCTCCTTCCTACATGCAGCGATCGTGCGGTTGTCGAGTTTTTCTGGTTTTAGGTTGGCCTTTCGCTTACGGAAAACATCTGTTAACCTAAAATGCGGGCCCTTTTTCCTACCTTCGTTTGTAGGATCATTCTTTTTTCTTCTTCTGTCTCTCCTGTGTGCCTTGTTCCGTTCAAGTCGTTGTTTTTTATTCTTCTGTTCATGTTTAATTTCCATTTTCGTCCTTTCCGTCATCCACGCAAGTAAAACGCACTGCCATAGTGCTAGTGATCTGTACTTCTCCTTCTCCTCCTCCTCCGCCTACCATCCGCACATTAACACACGCACTCACAGCCACACACACACACGCACATATATACAAGCATCAACATAGGACGATCAATCTCTCTGGGCCCTTTTTTCGTTCTTCTCCGTCGCACTAGCGATCCTTTCGTATACTTTGGATCTTTTCCTTACGTTTTATGCTTTCCGTTTTCCATCGACTTTCGATGCTTCATTACAAGGTTTCGCTTTGGCTCATCATCCGAAAGTTCGCCCGGCAAACACTTCTCCACCACATCCTTGCCAGGCCCGGCGGGTGAAACTTGTCGGGAGGTAAAACGAAAAAGAAACTCACTTTGCGTTAGTTCTTTTTGGTAAAGTTTTCTACGTTTTGGCTAGCAAGGTATTCTTCCGTGTGTATTTTTTTTCTTCTTTCATATATGTGTATTAATTTCATCAAAGTCTAGCGTTCGTCTCCTTCTTCTCTGTCCTCCTGCAACCGTCTGTTACTTATTTATTGGCCACCTCGTCCTCGCATCCTTCGAAATCAGAGTGCTTGTGTGAGTGCGGCGTGCATATCCTTGCTCGTCCATTTTTGAAGTATTTTTCTTCTCATTTTTGTTCTGCCCTCAGATCCTTTCCATTCGCAAAGGGTAAAGTGTGCGTGTACTCTGTAATTTAGTTCTTTAATTTCACTCCTTTGGCTGCGAAACCGTTTTTCCTCAGCCTCGATTCTCACCCGATTGCAGGCATCGTTCTCCACCTCGTCTGCCTGGCTGTGCAGGGTTGCGGAGTGCATTCGGAATCGCGCACCGCAAAACCCCTCGAATGCTGCGTGCTCTCATAATGAAGAGAAGGTTTTTTCTTCTTCTATATTACTTTTGTGCCATCCACTTTAGGTGATTTTTGTATACCAACCAATACACACGGCGTTCTGTTTTTACTACGGTTTGGGTTTTATTTTCTTTCACTACTTGATGCATGTAGTTTTCGCCATCAGACGGTTTGGGGAGGATTTCTTTTTTATTATTTCCAATTTGTTATATGCTAAAGAATCTGGGTGTAAAGTACAGTCCTTTATTTCTTTTTTCCAGCTCATTGCTTCTGTTCGCTCTCATTTCAACTCCACGAGCCGAAATAGGACTGTTATTTCAAATGCATTAAGTTTTTGTGTGCTGTTTTTTCTTCAATGTCATTATTATTGTACCATTAAAGTAGCTCCATGCGATTTGCTTTTCTTCGTTCGTTTTTTCATTGCTGCTCGTTGTCAACCACCGGTAAAGCAAAAGGGCACGTTTCAGACACGTAAGCCGCTGAGCCGCAGAGATCGCTGGAGTGAAATCGGGGGATAAGGCCGAAAAAAAAACGGCACACACTCGCACATTAGATTGCAGTACGATTGTGACGGAAATAAAATCGCCTACCGAAACTGGCCGAAACCACCGGTACTCGTGTGTTCGGGTGTGCATTGCGTTGCATGTTGCTTCTCTCGTACTGCAATGCTGCAATGACTCGCTGGCTGTAGTTTATGTGCGGTGCACTTTTTTCTTCTCCGGTATCTCCCTTTGCTCCAAATTAATTAAAACAATTCCATGCAGAGGACCAGTGGTGGCAGTGTCCCGATGTTGTCTCAGGGGCTGCTAGCCACACAGGTACACCGTCACAGGATTGTAGGTTTTTTTTTTTTTGTTCTGTTTTGTTGTTGCTCATGAAACATTGCGTTATCGCCCTACTGCGCCTAAGCGGGGCTCTCTAATGTGCTCTTGGTTATGGAGGCGTTGGTGTTTCTGTGTGTCCTTACGATGGAAAAGTAGGACTTTCTCAATCTACCATAGTTTAGTGGATGTTGAAAGAGCCTCTAAATTTTGGGACGTTTTGTACTGATAGTCATCAGTGTGTTGTCGTTGGTGGTGGTACCATGCGCAGAGGGAGGCAATAAAATGATCTCGCTTAGCTTTTTAAAACCTATATTCATTCGGGTCCTTTAGAGGAGTTAATGGCAGCGGAGCAAACCTTCTGAAATCATTCAAGCGAGATCTGCTGAACCACTCGCTCTGTGGCTGATTTGAGCTACAGCTCGCCCAATAGGAAAGCATCGAGAGCGGTAAAAAGGGTTTTTTGGACTGTAGGTGCACTGGCGAACGTATTTGATCGGTTGATCCTCCTTTTACAACACAGCACGCAAACGTTTCATTGGTTCGAAAGGCATTTACAATTCCGATGCTACGAGAAATAGGAGTCTCAATACGAACGATGAAGGGTGTCTTGACAATTGCCTAATAATTATTTAGTTGTGATCCTTTACACTTTTGAATTCTGCTTGAAATGTTTCGATAAAGAAGTCAACATTGAAGAGTGTATTTTAAAATTAATATTGACTCAATATAGAAATCGACAAATTAAGATATTCCAACTGTACGCCTCTGAAGTATATGGTATAAACTGCATTTCATCAAAATTTGAAGTTGAATTATAGCAAATGAATTATTATAGCAGTTGGATAATCAGTAGTAAACAAACTCAGCAATCATCAAATTTTTGATTAAAAGAATTAAGAAAAAGAACAATATTTAATATAATTCGGGAATTCAAATTATATAATTCATGTGCTAGAATATTATTTTTTTATTTTTAAATTTACTTACATCAAATTCGTTATCGTATCTCTATTTGTATAAAAATAATTGTTTTTGCATTTTGTTATTTGATACACTTGTAAAATCTTATATCATAACATTATCCAAATTGAAAAAGTTGTCTAGAACATTAAAATATGCTTGATACTTTTATGCACGAGGCACAATTATTTGCAACATTACGCTCAGCAATTCTCACTATCGTTCGGCTATATTGATTCAATTATTTGACCCATTCTTTTCACCCAAACAACCTTAAAATTGCTTCCTCTTGACAGCTTGATGGTAATGATTATGATGATCGCATCGAGCCCGATAGAGCCGGTGCGGGGTACGGAGCACGTGAAGCGCAGCCTCGCCGCAATAGATAATATACATTTGACATGCAGCACCAAATTAATGTCTTCAGTAGTAGGTAACACCGTTAATGCGCCCGGTCGTGGTACTTGCAGCTAGCAGGAGCAGGAGCAAAGCGAACGAAGGGTAAATAGTGCCTGCTGTTGTTGCCGTACTACCGTGCTGTGCCTGGTGGCTGTTGTCGATTTTTGCCATTTATTATTATTATTTTTATGGCTTTGACTATTTACCGCCGGTTGGGCATCCGAAAAGCATAAACCTCCGACGCCTGGTCGCGGGTTGTCGCGGGAACGCTCTTTCGCGATTGAAATGCTCGTATTCCCCTGTGCGCATTTCTGATGGCCGCGTCTGTGGCGGCGAAGCTGCGGCTCTCCCTATGGGAGACCGTCGTGAAATTGTCACCGTTGTCTAGTTGAAGTGGTCGTGTGTCGTTGTTGGGATTATGAGGCGACAAAAGGTGAGGAGGGAGAAACGTACCGAAAGGCACCACCACCTTTGCTGCCAGCACCAGCAACATACCACCGCGGCTCGCCACAGCATTTCCTTTTTTGTTGTGGCCACTGAGCACTGAACGTTCTCAGGTCCCTCTGCTGGAGTTTCGCGTCGTTTTTTTTTTAGTATTTTCAATGCTGCCGCCAGCATTCATTACATACGCGCGCACTGTTCGCGTTTCGGCGTGTATGCTGATGGTGGCGCGGGCCGCCTCGGTCAATGCTGGGTTGAAATGCTATTGTTGGTAGTATTATTTCCCGCTCGCGCGCTGCTACTCGCGCTGTTGGAAAAGGAATAATAAAAAAAGGGAAAATAAAAGGGAACATGCCAACATGGCGCGTGGCCCGAGCGAAAATATGGGACGAAGGCGAGTGTGTGTGAATGTGGTGTGTGCCGTTTGCAAATGAAAGTGTTTTATCTTGTCTGGTCGCGGACGGTCGCGCGTACACACGTAGGGTGAAAGAATGGTGGGCATCTATGCTCAAGTGTTTAGCTGGATGGTGTGTTGGTGTTAGTTGTTGTAGTAGGTAGCCGTAGTAGTAGGTTTTTGAGGAGATCCTGCTCTTCTGCTGTGTGAACCATGCCAAAGCGATCACATTTTCGTCTTACTCTTACAAAGAAACATACTTCTTTTTGGAATGAAGCTAGCATAAAAAAGCATAACATCGTCATAGGTCAGGTCACCGAGGAGCTCGATGGAGGATGGCAAGAAGAGGAAGGAGAATTGTAGAGTGGCGAGAGAGCGTTAAGATATCTTTTTTTTTATATATATTGCTAGTTACCACATTAGAGCTCGATCTTTCCATGTGGTTTTGCTGAGCTCTCTAGGCCTAATGCTGTTTATGCTGTTGTTTATGTGTTTTTTCTTTTTTTTTCTGCAAGCTTTATTCACTACAATTATTGTGCAGACATTGTCCAGGAGGGGAGTTCCGAATCGAGTTGTGTGCCTCCCAGACAGCAACTCTTTCTTTCCAGACATTCAAACACGAACCTGAATCGAAACATGTCCCCTCGAATGGGAGTTGGAACTGGAAGGGAAGTTGGGTTGGATGTGTGAAATGTGAGGAGCGGGAGGTGCGGAATCCTACGAGAGTTATCCATTTATGGAATGGAAATGTAACGTTTCAATAATCAGATTTAGTCAACAAAAACGAGCTCAAACGAGTGCTCGACCAAACGTCACCAATACTACTGACCTACCGCGAAACTAATGGCGGGATCAGACATTACCTTCTTGCGAGAGTAGAGTGTGGGACATTAACCTTTTTGTTATATCTGTTTCTGATCCCGGCTCTAACCCCACGTTTACTGTTTGTTTCGTTGATTTTGGAGGAATTCTCGATGGTATTTATTTATTTTTAATCAAATGATTTTGCATAATGGATAACGAATTGAACTTTCCATATGGGAGATGATAGAGGCTACCGAAGGCCGCTTGTATCGCTAGATAAAAAGCGTTGTTTGCCGGTCCGAGTATGTCAGTCGGCCTAGGCTATAAAGTTAAGGGTGTTGTACCACTCCGCCACTACTAGCGACATGTCTGTTTTCCCACCCACCATGTACGTCGGACACACCGAAGCTGGAAACATTTAGACGTTCGAGGGCGAAAAGACCTCGCCGAGATTGGGTCTCGTCTTGCACGCGGGCGGGGACATTAGGGTTGCTGCCGGTTTTGCTGTTTTAACCTCGCGGTTGTTAATTGTGGTTGTTCCACGTCATCGTTACCCCGCCGACGACACACTGTCTCGTGCGCGACCACCGAGCGCAACCCGGGATCTTAAAATGCGTCTCCACCGTGACGGCGGTCATAGCGGGGCCAGTATGGTATGATAAGTTGTCTTGTAATCCACCCACAAGCTCCCAACCATGGTCTATGCTGAGCGAACATGGTTTTTGTGCAAGTTTGTTTGGTGTTCGTCAAGCCGGCAGCGCAAACAAAAAAAAAGGGTATTTTGGGCAGTCTAAAAAGGAAAAAAAAAACAAAACATTGAACAAGAATTTATGTTGGTGAAGATAAATTTAGCCTTACGCGCGCCCCCCGGTGGATGGAGTTACTGGAAAGCATTTTTTGCTGGAAAAATCCTCCCCGTCTACTGGAGAGCGACAGACATTCTTTTCCACCAGCAGGACGGGGTTTTGTTGTAAAACCTTAAACTGCGAGAATGTTCCATGGGGTAGCATAGTTCCAGATACGAACACAGCAGCGCGGTGAGGTAAAGAATCTTTTGCCGGACAAATTCCTCGGTCTCGCTACTGTGTAGTGTGCAGCTTTTGCGGCATTAACCGATCGGTTCGGGGTGGTATGAAGTGTTTTTCTTTAGTTTTACCGCCCAGGAGAAATCGAACGGGCGTGCGAGCCCGTCTGGACCAAATGTTCCGATGATGATGATGATGATGGTAGTTAGCTTATTATTGAATTTTTCATCATAACAACATGGTCAAGGCGTGCGTTTGTCTTCTGCAACACGCGACACACTGTGACAAGAAGAAATCCACAGTAGAGGCTCGGTCTTTTGGTTGTCTTTTTATTGTTGGTTTGTGCCAACATGTCCAGGGCGTGCTGGTAAAACGCATTGGAAACATGGCGATTGGGAGGATGAGGAAGGAAACATCACATCTCCACTCGTAGCGATTATTTTGGCAAAATTTGAGCATCGAGACGCGATCAGTTCAAAGGTTTTCGGCTGGTGTGAAAGAAAGGCCAAGGTTAGTCTGCTGTATTGAAGAAAGTGTACCAAATAAACAAAATCGAAAACAACTCCAAATCAAGTGCACAAAGAAACGCGTCTCGGGTCTGTACGCCCATCGATAACAACTTGGCTGGGGTCTGCCACTGATGGGACCCGCCACCAAGTACGATGCCCGGGTCTTGTTTGGCTGGTAGCTGTAGGGCGCGCGCTGGTTTGCGTCGAATGGTCGTTTGGTAGTTTTTCGGTTTCTTTTCAGCATGGGTGGTGTGGGGCGTTTATTTTTTAGCAAATTGCTTAATCGCTCATAATTGTTGCGAGAGAGCCTCTGCTCTGTTTGGCAATGTACTAAGTGTTATGCTTTTGTTTTAGTCAGGCACCAGTTTCGTCGTTTTGCCAAACCCTGAGTTGTTTCGGGTTTGACGGGGAAAAGAAGAGTTTTTTCTTCTTCTTCTGTACTTTAAATGTGCTTTTTGAACCTCCTTGTAATGGATGTACGTCAGACGTGCTTCTTTTCGCTGGTACGGTGCTACAGGCAAGCAATTGAGAGTTTTTGCAGGAAAGTAGCAACTCCTAGAAGACAACTTTATTTTACCGGTGTGATTACTTGCTTGTCTTCTTGCAGCTATCAGACACCGGTCTGGGTCAGTCAAAGGCAGCATTTGTTTTGAATTGGATCGTTTACCCCGCAGCGAAATCGTTGCAAGCTTTTATATATTTTTTATTTGGAGCATACAAATTGTAAAGTTATTGCTGGGACAAGAAATACAATTCTTTATGGTATCTTTTAAAATCTACAACACAAGAGTTTGGTGAATTTAATTCCGAATCATGAATCTGATGAAATCATTCGATCCGAATGAATGGCTCTGAATCTTCAGCGTTTTATGATTCATCATTCGAATGACGATTTATATCGGACTTATACGATTGTTTCTTTTTAAGAGTATAATCTACGATAGCTCCAGCGATCATCAAAATATTCATTACAACACAACACCATACTACACTGTGCACTTTCCTGATAGAAATGGTGCATCCATATCCAACAAAAGATATGATCGATAGAGGGGTTGTTCGCACCCTCTAATGGGGAAGGTTATTGATCTTATCGGAAAGGTGTTCGAAGCGAACGTAATTTAATCTTTCCTCCGGTGAGAAGCAACAAGGAATGTGTACGATCGCGATGTATTTTTTGTTGTTGTTTGAGTTCGTTTTTCCGAGTCTGGCTGCGTGTTTGTTGCTTCGCTGTTGTAAGAATTTATGCCGACTCGCTCGATCGATGGTACGTAGAGTACGCGAGAAGAGGCTTAAGGTAACGAACTTTAATCGTTCGTATGTTCACCGGCCAAAATTCATTTGCTCACCAACCCCGCACACAGACAGAAACTGATTGTTTGCTGCCTTCCATCGATCAGAACAAGAAGAAATGCACTAACCAGCATTAGACGCACATAACAACGAATTTATTTTCTTCAACCAGTGAGGTCTCCGCCGAGACAAAGCAGGCAAAAGGGAGCCTGCTCGATGGGAGAAGCAAGCTGAAAATAATTTTGGATAATTATCTTAACGTTCGCATTATCGTGCTTCCCGCGCTCTCGCTCTATATGAGGGTTGTGGTGTGTTGGTGTTTTTTGTTTGTAATTTGGGATCGCTTCTAGTGTAAGTGTACAGGGTTCAGCCTAGACTGGGAATTGGTTTAATGAAACGGTAAAAAAAAGCGATGATGATGCTTCGTTCTTCTTGCCGGGGGTTGTTCAACCCTTCGTGTAGTGCTTAATCTAGAGCAGTTTACGGCTCAGGGCTTATGGGGTGGGTTTCTCCCTTTGGACCCGACCGGATGCTTGTTTGCAGTTGACAAAACAGAATTAAACTTCAATCCGGTAGAAAGGGATCACCAAACACATCGAGCGCGTTGGGATGCAAGGATATTGTTGAATTCACTGCACGCAATCACGCACGGAATAGGGAAAAAAAGGGATCGCAATCGCCGCCGCGCATACAGGGTTCGGTGGTTGGGATGAGATTTAAAGAGCCATCGAGAGAGAGATTATATGTGACAACGGTAGGGTCGGAGGGTCATTTTGATGGGAATGTAGTTTTTTTTGTGGCAGGGAAGGAGATTTGATAGTGCTATTGTGTGAGCCTGATTTGAATCTGGTTTGCAATATTCGTCACGTCACTTCGATGATGCGTTATTTCTTAGGGACTGGTAATTGAATTTCCCAGGGCGCTGCGAAATTGATCCCGAAATAACGTTCTGTATGGTAATTGTGTGTGAGTGTGTGTGTGCGTGTATGTAGCTTGCACGACCATGTTGGCTGGGAATGAATCTAATTATTGAAGGGCATTTTTATGATGAATCTGAGTCTATTATGATAGTTACTGTATCCGCAATAAGGATTATGTTATAGAAAGATTTTTACAGCTTCTCTATTGGCTTTTTCTCTCAATGTGCCATAAAACGTCATGGAAAATCCCTAATAAAACACCATTGAATGGTTGCGTTTAAATCGAAATGAATTCCAAGAAATCGAAATATTTACTAATATAACCTGCAGCCCAAACTGTGGTTGAATGGATTGAAGCAAAGCATCTTATATCTCAACTCGAAGGCTCGATGCTTTGGATAGGGGTTGACAATGGAAAAGAAGAACACCAAATCGAGACGAAATTTTATTTACACAGACTGGCGAAAAATAAACTCACCGATCGTGTCTTTCGGGTCGATCCGGTGTGTTCTTTTCTCTATAAGCTCCCCAAACGAAAACCAGGCAGACAAGCTGGATTTGTTGTCAGTTGCGATGTTAAAACATTGTGTGTGATGTAGCTCTTGGAAATGATTTTTTTTTTCATCATTCTCTGTAAAGAAGTTCCAATTCTTCGAACCTTACGCATCCCCATGAACTTACACAAAATGAAAGAAAACAAAAGAAAAACAAACCCTTCCACCGTCGTATCTCTACCGGGCTGGGACTGTCATTTTGTCACCGTATTCTGTGTCTCCAGTCAGTATAGGTTGGGTTTTTTTTGGGATATTTCTTTTTTTTTTGTTAGAAGCCCTGCGAGAAGCGAAACAAACACGTATAATATGCTCGATTAGTTCAGGGTCGTTTTTGGATTGGGCTATCGCAGTATTTTAGGATGCGCACGGGTTGCAGTGGGGGGGAGGCTGATGGAGAAGCATGGTGGCCGACTGATGACGGGGTGGTCTTTCATGGCCTGGCAGTTCTTGTATGCTGCTGCTGGTTGGGACGGTGTGATGGTCCTATTCTTGATGCGTTACCGAATCGTACACACTACCCCACCCGACATGGGTGTCGATCGATCGTGTGCGACGTTTGAGTCTTGGCACGGTTTCGGGTTTATTATGCTAATATGCGCAATATAATACGCATTTTTTGTTGTTGTTGAATAATTTCGCCCTCATCCTCACCGTCGACAGACAGCCCTCAGCAGCAGCAGCAGCCGAAGAAGTAGAAGAGCTGTCGATTAAGCACATTCGTGAGGAATTAGGTTGCAGGAGGAAGGATTTGCTCGTCTACTCCCGCACGGAAGCTACAGGTACTGGCGGAATACTGGAGCGTCGGATCGGTTGCAACGTCGGGAGAGATGCTCTCTCTATCCATCTCTCACCCTTTCTCTCTCTCTCTCTTCCGTTGTGGTGCTCAAGAAGGAAAAACCGAGGGAGCAAGACATAAATTATTAATATGTAAATGAATCATAAAACCGCCAAAATTTATGGATTTTCTTTGGCCAGCTTTTCGATTCATACTGGGCCATTTTTCTGTGCCCAAGTTCCCAATGTGAGAAATATGGTATATTCTGGCACACAAACATTCAAAGCACCCTCAAGCTTAGTGCTTGTTGGTGTGTGTATGTGTGACGTTTGTTGTGGAAGGAGTTTTTTTTAAGTGTATATTTTTTAACTGCTATCACATTGGGTGTTATCCTCCACAAGCGATTCTGTTAACTTGGTTACGGTTTCTAGAGATATTCATCCTACGCGGGATGGGAGTTGAGTCTGTTGCGTCTTCTCTTTCTGGTGCAGTTCATGAGGGTGAGCACAAATTAGGGGTCGGTTCGGCCCGGGAGAAAGGGTGCACCTAAACGTATGTTTATAAGGGTTTGCGGACAAAAAATGTAGGTTCGATTTCTGACGATGCTCCTGGCCGGGCGGTAGTTACAGGCGGAGAAGGAGCAGGGAAAACACTTTGTCATCGTAAGCTTTATAGTTCGCTTGTTAGAGTAGGAAGAGATAAACGTGTGTGCAGGAGCTAAACAAGAGGTGACAAAGTGTAGTGCAGTAGCTAGGAAGGAAGCATACAGGAACGTTCTGTGTCCTGTGGAACCGTGTGCTGTATGCGCACTGGGATGTATCGTTCCGAAACACGGCGACAATTCGGAAGCAATGGTGCGTCCCCGGGAATGCTCAAAGGAAGAGAAAAACAAAATCTCCTCTAACCAGGGACACCAGTGTTACTGCCGGTCCTGTTGCTTTTGCTGGTTTGGTTTGGTGGCAGCGTCTAGGAGAGAGCACTTGGTGAATGGATAACGTTTTAGAAGCAAGCATGGACCCATGTTTCTATATGCTCGTTCCGTCCCATTACAGGAAAAACGGCTCGGTTGGTTGGGAGAGGGTTCGGCTGTACGCTTTTCACGGTACAAAACGTATAATAACCTCACGAAATAGTCGACCTAAAACCCTGGTTGGACGGGGGGGAAAACGATGCTTCCATGGCTGTGGGAGGTGTTGGAATATTTCGGGGGGGTTGTTTGTACGCCATGAAGGGATAAGGGAAGAAAGGTGCCGGAGTGTTAGATATTCGCTATTGAATTATAAATGAACTAATACCATGACCACCCTGAATATCGTCTGTTTTGGTGTCCTGCCAGTGTCGGAAATCGTTAGGCACTCTGCAGTATCTCGTTCTCATGAAATCGTACAAGAAGAAAAGAATTGATAAAAATGGAACCTCGATATTTTCCAAAAGAAAATACATCGAAACAGTGAAAAGTTAAAAAATTGTAGGACCATGTAGAAAACTGGCACGATTGCTCTCCCTTTTTCGTTCGGGGGAACGAATCTTGAGAGAGTCCTAGTAACGGATTCCGTTCGCATGTAGCGGAAAAAAAGCATAGCAGTGTATTGGATGAGTTCGTCATGATTGGAGTAATATTTGAATCTTTGATGGCCCGGCTAGAACCGGCTCGGAATCGCTGCCTTTTTGCAAGCAGCAAGATCCACACAAGATATCGAAACCGACTTCATCAAGCGCTCGTTTACGGCTGTTCGTTCATTACTATTTGATCGGATTTTTATCTCAATCCATCTCGAGGTGGAAAGGAAAGGTGACTCGCACCCGGATCGTTGGTGGGTTGGTGGATGATGATGTCGATGATATTGATGGGGGGTGGTGGTCGTGTGAGTGCATGAGGCGGCTGAGAGATAATAATCTTTTCAGCAGTTATATTTTAACAGCACCAATATAAACGAAAATGGTTCGCGCATGAAATTGGTGGAACAAAAAAAAATCGAAACAACATATTTTAGGCAACAACAAAAAACACACACATACCAATTCGTTTCAGTAAAAAGATGGTTATGTTTGATTCATCCCGCTGAAACAAAACATAAAACATTGGGGTCTGGTGAACATAATTTGAAATCGATATATGGCTTGAGGCTTGAATCGCCGTGTCGGTGGAAAGGAGGAACTTCGTCTTGGAAGCTTTTAAATGTCAAAAGCATACAGAAAGTCTTAATAATTTACCGTCCGACGATGGTTACACAGAAACACACGGATGAGCATCCGGCAGAGGAAACAACAAAACGGCACGCAATCGTCTAATTTGGTGATACAATTAGATTCTCATTTGTAACATTAGGCAAAGGGATTTTCTCTGCTGTGCCCTAATGTGGGCAATCTAATTACTCGAAGAAAACGTCTGGAAAATGGATACTTTACAGGGCCCTAGACCTTTTGTGTAGAAACGCGCGTAACGCGAATGGAAGTTGGGTGTAAAATAGTATAAATTCTCAATATATCTCTAAAACGCATCAAACCATTCCATGGAAAGGACAAAGAAAGGTGGTCCAAAATTGCCTCCGTTTATAAGACGGGTGATTTAGTACGCACCACTCTCACACGCACACGGTAAACCTCCCTTTTTCGGTGGGGAGCATGATAAACGGTCGTCGATTCCGGATAGCTCCTTCTTTTCGTCTCCACCATTTGTCATCGTTGCTGTTTGGGAGTATTGCTGCTGCTGGGAGTATCTGTTCGGTGGAGACGATAGTTTGGTCGTTGTGGGGGTTGTCTAGCATAGTCGCTGTTGCCATCATGTCTGCCTCCCAAAAAGCGCTGTGACTGTGTATCCTCTCCCAAAACAGCGACATATACTCCGATGTGGCTGGTCCCATTCACGGCACTGTTGCTGTGTGTTTGGAGCACACGGACTGATGGCCTTTTAGCTTTTACTGCTTTACCAACTCCCATCACCATCACCGCTTCATTGCTCCAGTCCTTGAGAAAGCGTCTCCTAAAGCGTTGTATCTCGCGCTAAACTCCTCCCATCTCTTTCCTGCAATACCCCTATATCGGTTCCCCATCCTGAGTTGATGTTTTTCGTGAAAAGTGATTCCGGTTGAGCTGTTGATGATCATGATTAATATCGAAAATTTGTCAAATATGATAATGAGCATCTCCAGATTCTCAACCCGCGCCCTACCGAGTCGGCTCACAAACGCTTCACCCTGGCGGGGGGTGTTCCACCGATCCAAAATCTGACCAGGGAGAAGTTGGGTGACGATTGTGCATGCAAACATTGTAGAGTATGCTAATCTTCGTCGCATGTTGAGCGAACACAGTATCAATGAGCGAGGAAGTACTGCGGGATGGAAGTTCGGAGGGCTGGAAATAGAGTTGTCGATAGAAGAAGCAGGGGGTCGAGCTTGTGGTGGGCATGGTGGTGTACTGTGCGGATTCCACCCAAGAGTTTCGTATCGAGGTCCAAGCGACGGTTTCGTACGGTGGTGATAAAAACCTTTAATTCGGTCGGGCGTGGTTGGTTCACGTATTGTGGAACCCGATGGTGGGGTGAAACAGTTCCCAGAACTGGACAAAATCTCGTCCAGCAAGTTCATCTGCGGAAGTATTCAAAATAAAGAGAAAAAAAAGGCCAGCGCACATTACTAGCTCACGAGGACGCGTTGTGTTGATGGGGCCGATGATTCTGATGATGCTGTGCCGAATCGGCTTGTGTAAGTGTTAAGAATGATTTTTAGATGCTTGTGTGATGATGCCATTGTGACCACGCTCACTCACAAGATAATATGTTCCGACGGTATGTCCAACAGCAACGGAGGAGCAACGTTGGATATGGCTAAGATGTTAGTATTCCTTGTTAGGCTGCCGTGAAGAAGCGACTGGCTGGCTGGCTAGCAGACTGGCTGTGGCTGTGACTTGGTTTCGTTCCGTTAGGGAAGCAATACCGGTTTGTGATATGCTGAATTTTTATCATCCATACTCGTTTGCCCGGGTCTCGGCTCGCGGCAGCTCTCATTCACACACATTCGCCACAAGCGGGTCATGCGATGATCTACCTCCTAGGAGGGGCTCACTACGAAACGAATGGCCGAAGGTAGTTTACAACAAATCTATTGCGCAGCTTCTTTTTTCTCATCTTGTCATTCATGAAGTATGAGTTGGATTTTCATTGAGCAAGAAGTGGTATTCTTGCAGTTTCTGCAACCGAATTATTCGAAGGTTTTCAATTGCTGAATATGATCATCAAAAGCATAAAAAATAAAAATATTGTCCCACGTGGAATTGGGAAAAACTGAAACTTACATCCACAACCAGAAATAATGTCACAGAAGAATTCAACAATAAATAGGGAGTGGCCATTCAAAAATCACAGAATGTTGGTGAAAAAATATATTTCCAACTCCTAAGTCACCAAGAACTAAGGATAGATACCGCGATAGTATTAAATCGCAAATCGTTTGAAAAGTGTGGGATCAAGCGAAAGCTATTCATTAATCAAGCGTCACGGCTAGCGGTAGATAGCGGAAAGGGAATTTGCAGGACTTTGCACTGGAAGATCTTTAACCGGTCCCTTTAAAGCTCTCGCAGCTCGATGCATAAATCACCAAAGTTTGATTTCTTGTACGGAAATCCATTACCTGTTCCATTCCTAGTGGGGAGGGATTTTTTTCATAACTCTTGGTTTTTTTTTTGTCTTCTCTTCAGCCGATATCTGCTCCACCCACGGACTCGAGCACGGTGAATCCATTAAACATAATTAATTCTAATTCCCTTTCGATCCGCTTCTCATCTTTTTACCGTCCTTTTCTCATCTTTTTGCAGTACGCTCAGGAGGAATACACCCACGAGAGTCCGGTTGCGGGAGGACAGAGATATATGTCACCGAAAACGGGCGGCGCACTGTATCAACCGGAACCGTACTACGATTCACCCAGCGGTTCGTGGTATCAATCTTCATCGAGCGGAGCGTATGCGCCACATTCCGGCACGGGTTACCATAACGTAGGTCACGGTACCCATCTCGGTGGTGGTGCTGGCGGACCACAGCACAACCATGACCAGTATGCCATGTCACCTGTGGGCGTCCCACACATGGACGGTGGCCATCTTACACAGGTAAGCAATTGTAGTTTGCAATGCATGATACACTTTCGACCGTTTTTATCACATTTGAATAATACACCTGGTTTTTTTTTGTATGTCCACTTTCAATCATCACCTGTAATCGGTGCAGAATCAAACGCAAACACTTCCACCGATGAGCACGTTCCGAGGCAATAACGCACAAATACCGGCTATTGGTACGCAGGGCCAGAACTCACCCGCAATCTACAACGCAATCGCTGCCGGCCATCACAACCAGCATGCGCAGCATAGTCCAATTGTACAAAACGACACCATGGTCGGCAAGGCACTACAGACGGTTCGTATGCGTATGATATGTTGTTGGGAAGCAAACGCTTGAGGATCCCTTCGATTACTCATGCTCGCATTTTCGATTACTTGTTGCTGCTGCTACTAGTACAACGGATTTCATGATCGTGGTCTTGATTAGTTCGTAAAGATCGCAACAACAACAAAAAGTAGCAAGACTGCTTATTGTTCTTTACAGAGTTGGTTAAAAAACTAAAAAATATGAAATCATGTACATTTCAATCGAGATTGTTGTGGTATGTGGTAATGGATGTATATATGAGCAAAAACAAAACAAGTAATCCAAAGTGTGTTGTAATAGACTGCTCGGTTAGCACACGGGAAATAAACCAAAAAAAAAGCATAATCCTTTTACATGGTCTTGTATTAATTCATTCCACCCTTTCTTTCCGTCTGTCTCACTCAGATGTATCCAACCGACCAGAGCATAAGCAGTTACGGTTCCAATCCCAACACACCAGTGAACTCACCTCCGCCACTAACGTCCCAGCAGCAGGCACAGCAACAAGTTCAACAGCAGCAACAGTCCCAGCAAACGACACAGCAAAGTATTCATGCCGCCGGTACCGTGCCGGGCAGCGCGAGCGGTGCAACCGGTGGTGGCGGTGGCGGTGGCGGGGGTCCCGCTTCCGTCAGCGTTGCATCGGCAGCCACCGCGGCGGCAGTAGCGGCTGCGGGCGGTACCTGGCAGCAGATCAATCCGGTGATCAGCAGCAATGGTGGCGGCCCGGCCGTGCTCAACAGTCTATCGAACGGTTCCTATGCTCCCGAGTTAGTGCATCGAGGTCTACCACACATGGTAAATATGTTATTCTTATTGCTAATTGTACGCTTCTGTCCATTTTGTTTTCTTGGTTGATTCTTGCGATCATTTATCGCATTGAAAGGCAGTTCGCAAAGCAATTTGTAACTTGATATTGATAAAGCACCGGTCAGGTCACTTACATCGCACATTATGTATTTTATGAAATTGTTATGATTTGTTTTTTGTTATAAGTAACAAAACAGTTTTAATATTTAATGCTATAATGGTATTTAAGTTTAAAATTGTTGCATCATTTATGAAAGATGTAATGTCAATAATAATGCAGAAGGGAGTCCCCATTCTTTTTCTGAAATTGTGTGTTTATGTTGGAACTATTAGGACATTTCACTGACAATTTCAATTTCGATGCATATTTTTCCGATCGCAGTTTCATTAAACAAAAATTTGTGGAAAGTTTCGTCCAACTTTTGGTGTTTCAACAAAAACAATATTAGTCCCCTCTTCAAACAAACCTCTGAAGTTGATTATTTAAATGAATGTGAAATATAATATATAATTATATTCGTACTTCACTGAAACGCTAGTGAAAAATGTGTCTGTTAGCGCGGCCTGTTGGTTTTAAACGACAGGACCGATATAATAATTCTATTTGAATCGTTACCATGTACCAAGGACTGAATATTTGGCTATTAATAGGGGACTCTTTTCTACCTTCTTGTCAATATTTGCGCATTGTACAAAGGAATAATTAATTTATCATTTTAACATAACTGTTGATTAATTTTTAAATTCGCATGTAGCACATAATTTCTTTTTTATATAAATTAAAGTATTTCTGCAATTGTTGTGCATTGCTGTATCTAATATGCTTTCGGTTATTTCGTGCCCATGAAGTAATGACGTGTATTATTTGTTTGAGCTTTTGAAAGTAAAAAATTGAGTACAGTTGAGAAAATGTATCTCTCATCTGATGTTGCTGTAACGATAAGATATATTTGCACCTGTAATGTTTATCAGCTTCAGTTTCGTTGTTAATTTTATCCCCCAAAACACGATCGCTCTCATAATTAAATGTGGTTGTTATTCGATCGCAATGCTGTCGTTAACACTTGGTCAAGTAAAATAGTTAATAGTTTCGTTTCTATTGTCCTTCTTTTTCCTCCTTTGATTTGTATGCGTGTTATTTCGAAACATTTTTCGTTGATGCATGTTTTTTGTGTTTATTTCGTATTTTTTCCCGATAGGCCAATTCCTCCGAGATACAGCCGCTAGACGAGGCGATCGTGTCGTTACTAAGAGAGCATGAAAACGTCACGGTAAGTATGGTGCCACCGAAATGGTACTAAACAGCCATCCGTCGGGATGTGGTCGTAGAAGGGATGGAACAATCGCTTTGTAAAATATCGATAATTTCTGCACACATTCACGAGCATCAATGCGTGTGACTCAGGAGGGCGAACGAACGAATTCGGATTGCTGCTTACGACAGGAGGACTAACCATCCGACTTAAGCACTAATAGCCTTAGTCTCTCGACGCAGGGTTTGCATTCGTACTGCCTTATCGATAAAATTTGTCAAACTTATATACTAAATTAATGCTGATTAATAAGGCAGTACACTATCTTTAGCATGGCACTGCTGCGTTGCAAAAGTACACATCCGCACAATGTTAATTTGTATGTACTGTATCTTGAAGTCGTTCTGTTTCTTCATATTTTCTATTTTTGTCAAATTAAACATGCTTTTTCATACATTTTTCCTTCAAACCACTGATTGTAGCGTGTGTGATTGTTTTCGTCGTAAACTATTGCTAAGCCGATTGTAATGTGGTTGTTAATTTGATAATGCGTTTGCCTGTTCGGTTGTATTGTTGGCTTTCAATCATATGCCGGTCACATCGTTTGTCTTCCATGCTTCCATTATCATTTTACTCGTCGTGTGGGCAATAATTGTGCGACAAATATGTTTATTTTTCAAAACTGCCGTGCTAATCACTGTATATTTTGCTCTGTTTTCATCTTTTTCTCCCCCTACCCCTTCATCGCACTCGTTCGTGCAGTCCTTGCAAGGGTCACGCATGGAGGAACGGCTGGATGATGCCATCAACATTCTGCGGAATCACTGTGAACCGCAGGTCGGTGTGTCGCTTTCGTCAATCGATCCTGCTGCCACCGTTTCGCCGTACTCGACCGGCAGTGCGCCGATCATTCCACCTTCCTCACAGCTTCAGCACGACGCACCGGCTGAACTTTCCACCGTCCCTGTGAAAACGGAACGACTCCCCGGTAGCGGTCCAGTGTCCGTGAACAACAGTAAGTTTCGCTTCGTACTCTCGCCGCAAAACCAAGCATTCAAAAATACTCATAGGTGATTTACTATCAACGTTATCATCTAAAAAAACAGTTTATCATTTATCCTCAGAGAAACGTAAAGAACCTCCAGATTCCGATACCAAACCAAGCAGCTCCGTGCAGGGAACAGCGAAAGGTGCCAAACGGCAGCGCAAGTAGTAAGTTTTTCCAATGGTCCATTTGGCTATCGCTAGTATTTGCAGTATCGTAGCATAATACCGTGTCGATGAGGCATTGTTTTTCGGAATGGTTTTTTGGATCGTTTCGTTTTAACAAATTCATCTTACACTACTAGCATTGGTCTTGCTTTTGTTTGTCGTTTTGCTGTTTTGTTCAATTCATAACACAGTTGTGTTTTTGTTCTTTTCTTCTATTTCTTTAACCGTGTACGCGAATGGTATGCGACGTTATGTTTTCGTTACGTTATTCGTTTTGTATGATACTTTGACGTTAACGTTTGAACTAGTAGTAAAACCTCGCGCAGTTGTTCTAGTGCTGACGACGACGACGATGACGACGACTTGGATCCACTGGCAAAGGATCGGAAGGAAAGGGAGCGAAGGCAAGCCAACAACGCACGGGAAAGGTAAGTACAGGAAGGATGGCTGGAAGTCATTTGGTGGAATGCGAGAATCTAATCATTTCCAATCAATTACAGAATACGTATTCGGGATATTAACGAAGCGCTGAAAGAATTGGGACGCATGTGCATGTCGCATTTGAAATCAGACAAACCACAGACCAAGCTGGGCATACTGAATATGGCTGTTGAAGTGATAATGACTCTTGAGCAACAAGTGCGAGGTAAGTATGCGTTGTAGTTGGAGGTTAAATTTCACCCGTAACGCGTTTTAAATGTTTACACTCTTTCTTACGTCATTTCAGAGCGGAATCTAAACCCAAAAGCGGCATGCTTAAAACGACGAGAAGAGGAAAAGGCTGAGGACGGTCCCAAGCTACCTCCGCATATCCTACATCAATCAGCTTACCCTGCGCTACCTGTAAGTAGTATGAAACAGGAGCACAGGGACTAAGAATCGATGCACGCACGGGTTGTTCCGGTCCGGCTCCTGTTGCACAAACGACGGGATGATGATGATCGCCGGTCGGACGCATCGATCGACGCCATGATACTAAAGCTCTGATTTGTTTTCTAATCCTTAATATGCTGCCTGCCGCACTGTGGAATGATATGACAACACACCCTCTTCGTCCCATGCTCATGACACATGCGGATTAATTCACACACACACTCACCACCACACTACTCGATGGAACGCCATGTGCAAATGAAGGGTGCTCCGCCAAGTCTACCGCATAGTGGACCACCACAATAGCATACCAATTTTACCTGCTTTATTCGAAGATAGCAAACCACAACACTATTACAAAATCCGCACAGTCCAGTCCACTATAAGTAATTTAGATGAAAATGATGCAACATGACGGTCTGTGAAGCGCACACCGAACGAAGTTTGTGCGAAGTGAAGGTGCTGGTTTACATGTTTATCTATATATGGAACCGTATCATTGTTGCCATCAACACCTTGCTACTCGCATCAGGCGTGCGTCGTGTGTGGACGGGCAGATGATCGGAAGGAAAGGAAAAGTCATGCACAATAGGAAAATGGAATTATAAATGTTGAGCACGGCGGAGGCATAATTGTACATAGGAGTGCAGGTAGAACAAAACGTTGTATAAACAACAGACAGAGAGGAAACGAAAATCACAAACCGTGAACTGCTGAAGTGACGGCGTGAATGCATTTCGCGCGTGTTCGTTTGAGCATCACAGAACATCACACGAAACAGTTCCACGCTCTCTCACTTGCTCCGGTAGCAGTACTGTTGGACAGAGTGCGTATCCGAGTGAGTGTAGGGGCTGTATCTTTTCTACAGCTAATGATCACCCATAAAAAAATACTTAAAAGCTAATGTACTTGCTTCATCCCTGAGGCGGTCGGGGGTGTGTGTAAAAATACGTTCGAACTATTTTGTTTTTTAAGAAAACGGTACCCCTCCCATGCATTGAGAACTCTGTGTGCATATGTTTTAGATGAATGAATCTAGGCTAGGGCGATTTTATTGCACGGGCACACACATGAAAGCTACCGACGTACAAGGAGGGTACGACCATTTCTCAGCAAACATTAGCTTAAACATTAAAACATCTGCAGTACACGCAGAAGATTTTTTGTTTGTTGTTTAGCTCGGGGGGCGAAAAAGAAACATAATCGAATGAATCAAACCCCTACCAGATTCCTATAGGCAAGGAGGTGAGATACTGTGGAAAAGTTATAGCGCGGAAGAAGGAAGAACAGTAATAATATCATTTAGTATTCTCTATATATATACAACAATATATATAAAATATATCGATATAAACAAAATGAAGCGCAAAGATACGACGTCACAATGTACGTAGAGAAGAAGCGAATTTCCATGAAATCAAGGCCAAGAATGAAAGCATAACTGAGAGATCTTTTTTTTTGTTAACTAAGCAAAGGATGCAACAACTGTAACCGGTGGATGATTGAATCATCTGGCCGTTGAGGGTGAAACAGGCAAAGAATTACGCACCGCCACCATTTATTCGTGCACTTGTAGACGGCTAGCAGGAGCAGGAAACGTTAACGTTCGTGTGATGGTAGGAAAACTCAATTTCATTGTTTTTTGATTACTACAATCTAACCGATTTGGTGGGGACTGTTATTAGATTCTTATTGTGGTTCAAGGATGAATAAGAATCTGTTTTTTTTATTTCTGTTTCACTTACAATCGCTCAACGATCGCCAATGATCATGTTCAAATTATTGTTTGATCCTTTCGTACGTTGATCGTAAGTGCTCTACCATTCATGTGCGGCTGTAAATCGTCGGACAGCCATCTGTTTACATCATATCACTTGACGATGGTCAAGACTTAAACCAGTACTTAGTAAGTTACCAGTTACCAGTGTACTTATATTGTAACTTGTGTCGACTATGAACTTTTGCATTACTTTTGTCCTTATGTTGTGTTTACAAACAGCGTACGGTGGAATGCTAAATTAATGCGTCCTGTTGATAAACACATCGATTGAAATTAACTTTTCCTCCCATCAGACGAACCACCATCTAGCGACGAACAATGATAAATGCATATACAAGAGACAAATCAAGGCAGGAGTATAGCCAAGCTGATAATCAACGAGACAGTATTTGGATTGTTCAACTTTTTTTTTGGTCAACTATAAACTATTCAATTTACATCACATGCAGGATAATGTTTGAAACCAATCATCACACAACATATGTTTGCCAAATGAACGATTTGATTTGTAACTTACACTAAACATGCAATCTGATGAACATCAACATTACATCACAATGAACTATCATGAAACTGATAAAAAAAACTTAGCTCCAACTTGAAGATTCCTATAAAGCCCCGGTACATATCGTCAGCACCAGTTATCAGCAGTTACTTTTTCCCCTCCCGTTGTTTCCTGGTGGCGCTGAATGATTCTTTCTTCTCTGGTGTTCTGGTACTAGGAACGGAAATGATCGTATGGTGATGTTTTTATTCGGCTTCGAGATCAGCTCGAGGAGCAGCGCTCTGTGGGCGGATAGTACTAATGGCGCCAAAACAGTGTTTACAAAGATGTGATAAAATTATTCGTGAAACAGACCGTTTACAGTACCGGAGAGAAAAGGGCAAAAGGAAAGGAATATAGAATAAGAGAAAACGCAAACTTCAGGTATATGCATGCAACGATTTCATTACTGTACACCATCGACGAATCAATCAAACTGACCGAAGCGTCTACACACAATATTGTATAGCTATTTTCAGGTTTCGTGGTACCTTTCGGTGTTGGTTTTGTGCTATTCAAGGAGTCAATTTATTTGCTTTTTTCTGATGTATGTCGCGACGCATCCTTGTTTTTTTTTCTTCCTCAAAATACAACGTTTCATTAGGGCATCTAATGTAAGCATGTATAGTGTATTGTCAATGATTCTAACACTAGTTTCAGCAAAGAGCAAATGTATCATTGTATCGTTACATGGTCGCTCTAACCGTATTTTTTTTGTGTACGTGTCGCCATATATAAACAGAATCCTTTAAATTGATGCAATTCTTAGAATAAGCATGAAACACCAGTAACTGTAATGAATTTTGTTTTTCCATTGCTTTCACTATCATTAGCTGGCAATTGTCCTATCGGTGAACTTAGAACCCCCTGTCTAAGTTTAATTTCTTTCATTTTGCTCTTGAGTTGCCCTTAAACAACGTCTTAAAACTGCCCGTGATGTCGTGTTCCTCACCTCCATTTGGATTTCCATTTGCGAAGCAGCAAATTTCCTAAAATTCTTTCACGGTTTGGCGGTGATTTTGATGATTCTTTTTTTTTTATTTAGAGAAACAAGTGTTTATGTTTATTTTATGTAGTCTTTATACCGACCGCACCGGGTCGTTCGATCGGTATTTTCTTCCATTTGATTTGGTATTTTGTTTCCAAAGCAAAATAGAAAAACAAAACAAGCATAAAAGCCGAGATATACAGGAGTGAAAAAATAAACGGTATGAAAAGATAAGAAAATATTGCAAAACGGTACATCACACGTCTGAGTGGTGCGTATAGGTTTTATTTCGCCATTTGAAAATGTACACCTTCCAATGTTCGTTTTATGTTTATTGCTATTTTAATTATTTTATTTTACCGTAGTAATGTAATATCGTTTTTAAGTGAACTATTATGCGACGGTATGCGAAGTAAAATGAGGACGAAAAAATACAAACAAACAAACATTGATGAAGCCGGAAGCAGACAAAATCAATGAAAACACTAGGAAAAAGAATAAAATGGAGGCAAAATCCACACACGTCCCGTTTTGTGTGCGAATTAGGTTAAGCGAAGAGAGTATTTTCCCGAAAGGAGTACATATTATTTTCTAATTGATGCTTTAGTTGTAGTTGTCCTTTTATAAATGTGTTAGATACATTTCCTTATATTTACCGCGGGAGCATGTTCAGCTTGTTGTGTGCACTCACATACAGCACGTTGAGCTGCTGTTTCGGAAAATGAGTTACAAAAAAAGGAAAACTAGCAACGTGTAAAATGAAATGGTGCAGAGGAAGGCGAAAATCATTAAAGTGCAAAAAATGGAAAAACATGAAAGTGAACAAGTGAAGGTATGAACGATTAGTTCTGTCATGACGATGACACACGTATGCAGTTCCTCATTTTTCATGGATTTAGTTTGTTTTGTGTTCGCGCTAACCATACTATTTGTTTATACTGTTCCTTTTTTTACGATTGCATAAATTCAGAGATTCAAAAAGAATTTTTCTCCGTACTACGTTTGCCAAAGCCATATTAGTCTCGATTACGATGCAAAAGTTTATCCCCCATAAAAGAATCGTGCTATCGAACGCACGTTTCACAACGAACATCAGACAAATCAAAGGAGATAAGAAATGTAACGGATTGCATACACCATGCAAATAACAATCCAAACCGATGCATAAAATTCCTCTCATATAACATCGTTCACAGTGAAAGGAAATGGTGGAAACAATTTCAGTATTTAAAAAAAGTAGAAAGAAACTACGCGAACCTTAAAACGGGAAGAAAAAAGCAACAGTATAAGACAAGATATTGGAAATGCAGAAGCAAATCAAAACGAGTACATAAATCCATGGTAAATGCTTCAGGAAGCGGAACATAAATAGAGAAGCAAAATAAAACAAAGCACAAGCAACAATCATTCACGAGAAATGGCAAACTAGACAAGCAAAGCGAAGGGAGAAGAGCAGTGAAGATGATAACGTACAGTGATGTAATGATAATACCCCAGATGGCTACGTTTTAATGGAAAATTTAAAAAAGGAAAAAATGAAAACACACAAAATGAATCAACAACACGAAAGAAGAAGGCGAAGGAAAAAATGAGGAAAAATCATTACAATGTATATTATGTTATTAAAATAAATGTGCCATTTTTCCATAATAATTCCGTGCTGGGAAGGTAGTTTTGTTTTGTTTGGTGCTCCGTTCAACAAGAGCCATATTTATCCGAAGATTTAGAAAATAACGTGCATCGAAAGGCAATTGACGTAATCACGCAATGGTTGCATTTTATTGGTCTAACGTTTTAAAACAGATTTATTGTAACACCACGAACGGGTGTAGTAGAAGGTACAACAAAAAGAATTCATTTTATAGAGCACTCGGCACACAACAACTAGCACACAATCAATCAAACGAAACACGAAATGCTAGGCGAAAAAAATGTGTCTCTCGCTACAAAGTTAGTGATCGATCGTGGGCAATGATTGTATCTTCCGATGAGCACGCAATTTGTCCTTAAACACCGGTGTGCCCGCCTTAATCTCTTTGCCCTGCAGCATAACCACGGTCGTCGCTGGATGCAGCTCGTTCGAGCGGAATGCTATCTCGTCACAAAAGTTGGCTGACATCGTTTTCGTGAGCAGCGGCGATTTGACGGGCTTGCGGAGTACTCGCGTGCAGGCCGGCCGTCTTGTCGACACCTGGAACAGTGAGTTGCCCGGGAACTTGTGCGGTAGCACGGCACTGAATGGATCGACGAAACCGCCAGTACCCGTACTACGTTCGCTGACACTTTCGATGGACGATTTGGAGTTGGTGCTGGTGTCCGCCGTCTTTGGCTTTTCGCTCGCACGCCGTTGCTTCTCCAGCTTGACGGTTTGGAAGTTTTTGATAAAGTTTCTCGTGGACTGCGATATCATCTTACCGTCCAGTAGCACTGTGGATAGGGGAACAACAGTTAATTTTTAAAAGTAAACGGAAAAATGCCACCTTTGCTGGTGATTCTTCTACTGACAAAGCTTATGACCAGCGGCTGCCGTGACCTTCTCCCGGTAGTGTACGTCGCGCTGAGCCGAACAGCCCTGCAGATCGAGAACGCGCAGCGAGTACAGCGCACTAATAACGGGCGTTATGTCGTCCGTGGACTTGAAGTTGTTCTCCGAGGCGAGCAAAATTTCCAACTTCCAAAGCGGTTCCAGTGCGTCGATGTTTGCAAGCTTTAACTTTTTGATGTTCAACACCTTCAAATGGTTCTGCGGGACGGGAAATGAGGCACATAATTTAACGGAATTAGTTCTTCTCCCCTTGGGTGGAACCGAAACTCACCGCCAAAGCGCAAAGGCATTCCGGGTCAAATTCGAACTTAACCGCTCCATCCAGCTGCTGACGTTCGATGTGAAGCTGTTCGAGTTTCTTGAGATTGCCTAAATTCTCCAAACGTGTTATTTTGTTGTACCCAAGGTAGAGTTGCTTCAAATTTTTCAAACTGTCCAGGTTTTCTATCTTGCGCAAATTGTTCCACTGCAGGTAGAGATGCGTCAGGTGCGTAAAGGCACTTAATTTTTCAATTTTGCTCAGCTGGTTGTTGTGCAGATAGAGAACCAGAATATTTTTCGTTGGATAAATATTATTCTGTAGGAAAAATGTAAAGAATGCAATTTAAAGTCTTGGGAAACTATTCAAAAATACCAGTGGCATGTGGGAGTAGCTTTAAAATGGCACTTCAATAATATTCTCCAACAGTTCTACGCAAGTTCAAGACGAAAGCTCCATAAATAGTTGGGTGAAAGTTTTGCAACCCCAACAGAAAACTTTCCGCAAAAAAACACTCACACAGTTATATCCAAAGGGCACATTCGAAGAAGGAAACAACTTTGGCGCGCCATTTTCGCGTGTGAATAATGATGGGTGTTGAAAAGCTGACCTTTTCAATCCCGGACTGGTCTGGCTTGACAGCTAATGCGAGTGAAACCTTGGTAGAAAGGATTCGCCAATTGGGATCATTGCTTCTTGCCGTTGAAATTGCAACCAATCATATCCACACACATATATAGTGCAGACAGGTTGTAATTGTGCCTCGTGAATAACTGATAACCCCATTCTCTATCCGGTCTGGTAAAACGTGTGTGAGTATGTAGTACGATCGATTTGATGATACATCGTTTCATAATGAAATAGTTGAAAGAAGTGTTAGGTTAGCGATTGCATAAAATACTTACAATTTTGGTCATATTTTTATCGTTCAGATAAAGGTGCGTAAGGTTAGTCTTGGCCTTTTTCGAAAACACTTTGTGTTTGGTCATTTTGGGGGAAGTGCACCTGGGAGTTTGTTTTGAATTTGACACAAATTAATTGAATTAAACAAGCAACCGTTGTCTTTTCACTGTTCCAGTTCGTTGGCAACGTGCACTTGCACTTTCTTAACGGGCCCTGGAATCACCGGTATTGCAACTACTGCCTTTATGCCTTTACGCTGAACTCGGGTCGAAGGTGAAACTAAATAGCGCGAATCCCCTGGCTGCCAAACTTTTTTTCTTCTATAATTGGACAAACGATTTTTCTAGTTCAAGAGAACACCTTCACTAAAGTCCCTCGGGAAGGTTGCTGTTTGCCTTAATGAATTCTTGTTGGGAAGAGGGCCAGCAAAAGACTAATTTCCAAAGGCCGAAAAGTAAACAACTGTTATCGAAACGGCAGCACGCTAGTAACGGTTGCTACGTCTGGGTATTCGACAGGCTTGTTTAATTGACGCCCGACATTGCTTTCCGACGATGTGGTGCCGTGGCCGCGTATGGAAGGAAGGAAACTCGGAGCAAGCACGGTAAGGGAAGTGTACGCCTGGTTGTTTTCCTCGTTCCTTTGGTGAGATGGGACGAATGAGCAATACGGTGAAATGTGTTTAATATATTTTAAAAAATACTTGTAAACAGCAATCAATGGACGTGAATCATGAAACAACCAAGTGTAGCAGTCAATTCCAAATTTTCAATAATAAAATAGGTCTTTGTAAACAGTGTAGCAACTGTATAGTGAGAAAAGTTTTTAAATATTCACAAGCGTGAGAAGCTGGCCGAAAACGTGAGTGCTGGATCTCCGATTCTGGCAAAACAGCTCGAACCATCTGTGACAGCTGTTTGTTGTGGTTGTCAAAAAGTTGTTTGTC
>KI423259.1:9181-20838 GCA_000473375.1 Anopheles culicifacies
TGTCTTATTTAGTCTTCAAAGGTCATAGCGTACGAGGAACGGCCCTGTTGAAATTTTAAACCAATCATGTCGTCCGAGTTGCCCATATTAACTAATCATAATTTCTATGTTTTTAAATTTGATTACTTTTCCCAATACTTGAGTCCTTAAGCATACTTAATTTTTATAAAATTCTTATTTGTAACTATTAGTTTAAAACTTTTTTGATTATAAGTCTCATAGAAACGCTACGTTAACAAAAAACGATCATACATTTTATTCGCTACCCCGCGCACAATTTCACAAGCCACGTTCGTACAAAACCGTCGCATTTCGACCGCCGACCAGCAAAACTTTCCATATCAATTACGGGTCACATACATTTATGAAGTCTCCTGGTACTGCACTTCACACTACCCGGAGGGAATTTCAGGTGATCTTGCAACCACACCCACACGTACGTACAGCCACAGCTCATCAATTTTGCCATTTACCATCAGTTCGACTCCTCAAGCGAACCATTTTCCGGCATTCGACGAACTTTCGAAAAGTTTCACCATCGAAAAACATCCATCCCTGCTGGCCAACGGGCTGCAGTAAGGAAGCAGGCTGGGCCAACAAAATTGTGGCAAAATATGTCCACCGTAAATTGAATCTGCGGTAAACGGTTGCGGGTTGCACAATTTATACGCTTTACATGAAAAGGAACCGATTTGAAGGAAGTGTAGGAAGCGGTAGCAACAAAAAAAGTGCTACATTAAATTACGTTCTTCATGTCGTTTCTCCCGGCGGGCGGAATAGACACCCCTGTGAGGTTGCTCCTTGGTAACAGCGCTCCAAAATACGCGTCGTTCCCGTGAAGCTAAGGTAAGCCACTGCGCGGGGTGATTTTTGTCCGACAGCTTCTGGCACCACATGTTGGAAGCGTGAAAAATGGTTTGCCTCTCCTGTGGCAGCTGGTGGCCGGATGTGACTCAAATGAAAATCCTGTTATTCTGAGGTCTTTTTCGCTGACGTCCAACCGGCCTCACGATGCACGGTGAGTTGAGATGCGCTCTGTCATCATATTTGCTACAACCGACCAAGCGACTCCGGTGGATGGAACTAAAACTGACATCGTAATTCGTCCTCCACAGGGAGAATTTTCAGTGAGGAACGAAAACAAAGTGGCAAGCGGTAGGCGGAAAATTACTTAACTTGCACATGAAAAGTTTCGCTTCTAGACATTTTCTATTCCTCACCGGTAGTGTTCTGCCTGGCTCACCCAATATTATCCCGCTGGGTGACCATGATCGTCTTTTTGCCCAACGGTACCAAGGACCTCAAATGCCGCTTCGCGCCCCAATGAACGACCTCAGCAGGGTGTGTCTGATGTGCCGGGAGACCTACCTGAGCTCCATCCACGAAGCGGTACCTTCGTACGCTTGCCACTTTTAATTTATCACTTGCCGTCAACATCACGATGGCGTGTAGGTCATGAGAGTACCGGCCCGACCAAACAGAAAGTGATAATGGAAGGAAATTCATTCAGCACATTGAATTACATGAGGCCACGGTGCAACCGCTACCTTGATTGCACTTCATTCGCTTGGTAAAGTCGGAGTAAGTGCACTCTACGCAAGTGGCATAAGAAATGCTTGCACTTGCCCTTTATAATCAATTCCAGTTTGGCTAGTAACATCAACACAAGCACTTGAGAAACGCATCAATTTTTTAACTGAATAAGCGTGAGGGGAATCTCCTTGAAGTTAGGTGAAGCAATCTCAATGTAGCTTAAGAATTAAAAATTCTAAACAACTCATGTCACGTATCGTTCGTTAAACTATTTTGAAGATTTAAAATACTCTTTATTAAGTACAGCGATTCTCTTCAATGAAGTGCAAAACGATCAATCATCGGATAGAGGCGCAGAAGTTGATACAGTTTTAACTTAAAATTAGTGTAACATAAGAAAGTAATATGAATCAATGAAGAGACGTTAAGCATCAATTCTTACTAAGGAAACGACTGCCTCAGAGTACGCACTTATGAGATTTACACTGTTTCTAGCAGTGTCCTTCTCCGACGCATTGCGTAAAAATTAAAAAAAATTAAATTAATTAAAAAATTAATTAATAAAAATATGTAAATTGAATATAATTCTAAAATGACACATCATTACCTTCAGAAAAAAATTCCAATTAATGTAGGTCTTCTTGTTGGATAGCAGAATTGTGCAATAGTAGCTAGCTACTCTTCTCACTCTAGAAACGTCTCCTAAGCGTTGATGAAAGCCACCATTAACTCCGGGGAGCAAAACTTCGAAGATCATCTTTAACAATTCAATCCGAACATATACATCATTGGTGTTAGGTTCACCCATGGTAGATGCCATTCGGGAGTTCAAGCAGGCATTGGATAACGTCAGATTATAGATTAACGAGTCAAAATTCGAAATGAGGGAGTCACTGGCAAACGTCCCTGCTGACCAGTACCAGTCTGAGGACACGCCACCATTCAAAAGATAAGTCGCAACGGTCGTAGCTTGGATTGTTCTGGTCCTATAAAGTCACAGCACTCACATAGAGCTGTAACTCATGGATTGTACCCAAATCTCACGAAATCCTCAGAGCCGCGTTCGAATAGAAATCTCTCAGCAAGATTTTTGGTTCCGTAGTTTTTGAAAGACCGCAATAATGCCGAGCGTTGTACGATATATGATGACTTTACTACTTCGTGTGTTTACTCTCCAAGCACCTGCATCTGGACATGTCATGCGATTAAACTGGACGATCCAGCCTGTAAAGTCGTTTAAGGCAATCCACTTTGACAGAAGAGGCGTTGTAGCTCCAAACTGATGGTGGTGTTAATGCTTTTGCTATGAAGGGCGAGATATTGGATTGGCAGACAAAGACGATTAAACGTGAGCCTTTTAGAGGACTATTGCAGCAAGTCAAGGCCGCGAAGTGTTTGTAGTTTGTTAAAAATATGAACGAATAACTAGTGGAAGTCAGAACCAAATTTCCTATTGTTAATTGGGATATCACAAATTAAAAACCACTGCAACCAAATACAAATACTACAAACATCAAGTTTATCTTGCGAACTATGCTATGACCTAGTCTAGCTTCGTATAAACCAACATGGAAACGATACACAACACTTCATCACAGAAATTATTTTAATGTTTACATTTTAGGCAATAGGATGTTCCAATTCGCCCACCGTGTTCAGATACAGTATACATGAGATATAGCACCCATAGTGTTGTAAAATCCTTACAACACGTAGGAAAAATAACAAAAAGCTCTAAAACATACAGTGCAAAATAGTAAACGATGGTAGAGATTGTGAGTGGAAAAACTTTACCATCGGGGTTTCCATAAAACTAAATGCAAAAACGTTGCAACTGGCCGACGTGTAATTGTGGCGTTGCAATGCAATCGTTTACAGCGACCAGTTAGAAAAAACACACACCCGATACAAAACCACACCAGTACATTCACATCACAAAATTCAATCTCGGAAGAATTCTAACCCACTGTTTGCAATGAGCGATGGTGGTTGGTCTACGGGTTTCGCCAACTTTCGTGTTCCACTCCGTTTGAATACCGCACAAAGGGTGCCCCCGTTTTTGGTCGTGTTTTAATTTCACCGTAGAGTTTTGACGAGAAACAGTTTCGAATAATGCACAATGTTGCCGACCGTACGTACCATGCTAAGGTTTCATTGAAGGTTTTACGAATACGTTATTATTTCCTGTCCTTCGCAACATCATGTCTCCTAGTTGTTTAATCTTCTGCTCCAGCACACCGGAACGAGCGAACAAACAGTAATGCTTGTTTAAGCACGTTAAAGCACTGGCGCTTCCTACCGTCATCGTTACAACCATGCAAATGTAGTACCACCCGCCCACCGCTCCCAGTTCCTCTCGATCCTGGCCATTGTGCTTGCCCATCCCATTTCATGGTTCATCTCAACGGCTTATCCGACACCTCATTCTACTGCGATCATCCTTCGGGCTAATCCATCTCAGTACCTTACCTTGCCCACTAACCAACATCGACGCTATTGGCTTATCGGAAGTCATGTCGTAATAAATGTTTACTTTCGCCGTGTTTTTTATCGCTCATTCCGTTTGTTTTGCTTGTGAAATGTGCACCGAGCGTGTGGGATGGATGATGGCAGAATGATTTTCCATTCCATTTCCTACAAGCGGTAAATGTTTTCCACACCCACCAGTGCGCCTTCGCTCGGTGCGACTCGGTTCTTAATCTTGCACAAAACGCTCCAGTTTAACGACTACCCACTCACGAGCTATTTCCACCCGGTGTTGTTCGCCTCGCCTGAAGTCATTGCCCGACTTCGGGACGACCTTCACATATAAAAACTGTATCGACAAGTTTATGATTTACCGATACGGATCCTGTTCCTGTTCGCTGTACTGTTAAGCTGGTATTACGTTTCTCGTACCCTTCAAGATGTCAGAACGTACCGTACACTGGCACCAAAAGCTGGTGGATCGTTAAAGGAAGTTACCCAAGAAGAGTGATGACATAAAAATAGCCAGCAATGAAACTCGGTACATATGGCTCCACCGTCACCGTCAGCATCCCTGGATCTTGAGTCGGAGGTTCACTCGTAAAGAAGCGACATTTATGACTACATCACTTGCCCGGGCATTCTATCCATCTAGATATTGCTCGATCATCAACGCTTCAAGGAAAAGGATGGCCACACATTCGCCAAGTAGGGTGACGTGATTCGGCCCATGCCAAAGCGTTTGCATTATCGAACACAACCGATAAACATAAAATCGCAATAAATATTGCTTCTTGCTCTTGGTGCCTTCTCGAAAAACCTCTGCATAGAAGTGCTTACCATTCGTACCTGCGTACACAGAAGTTTAGCGATGGGTTCGCCCATAGACGACAATATTGTACTTAAATCCTCTTACACAGCTACTCTCACCGCTTTGCCAAAATTCTTTGCCTATCGTCTGGTTGGCTGTAAAAGAAGTGTGCAATAAAAGTACGCACGTATCCCGGTCTAGTTTAACCCTTTTTTGATGCCAAACACGGCTGATCTCAGCGGGCCCGCTGACCATCGGGATGGTAAAGAAACGCGTCTTGCTCGATCGATCAAAGATGCCTTCTTACAGCTTTACCATACAGCAAAAATGGCCAAGGAGTGAGTAGCTTGAATAGCTTGGGAAATGGGATCGATAAATCTTGGAACGTTGTCATTGTGGTGTGCAGATCGAACGAGTCGTTGGCCACACTCGCACCGGTCGTTTACCTTTATTATTCATACCGATTCCGTTCATTATTTAGCGTCCGTAGGGTTCTCTACCCTTCGGATCGCAAATCGGAAAATTCCTCCCGCGTGGTTTCCTCCTGGGTACATTAAACCGGGTGTATTCGCCGGCCGCATGCCCGTTTGTAGTTTGATTAGGTTTCTGATACCGTGGCGAAATAAACGCGAGGGCTACAGGTAGTTTGGCGTGTTATTTTATCTGTTTTATTAGACCACAATACCGAGTTTAGAATGCCTACGATCCGAACCGAAAGGGGGCCATGAAATATAGAACGCGATTGCCTGATGTCGATATTTCCCGTTTCCCTTTCTCTTGCAGGTTTACACATCGCACGAAGAATCACGAACCACCACGGACAATCTGATCTCCAGCAGTCTCACATTACGGCTGCACCTTCAAAGCTCACACTTCGGTTCGGGCCTGATGCCAGGTTTGGGCGGTGCGTCCGGATCTGGTGGAGCCCTACTGCTGCGATGTACTGCCACCATCGGGAAGCTGTACGAACGCTACACCGAGCTAGAGTTGGGCGTTCCCCAGCGGGATCCAATACCGGCCAGAGGTATGTATCGGATACTTATAGATCCGTTTCATCGATTCACTGTTTGGATGGGCTGTGTGAAAGGAACTCGGCTAGTCCCGGGATGATTAACCCACCACGGAGTTTATGGACCATGTTGTGTGGCTCCGGTTTATCGGCGATGTGAATATACGATTGAGGCAATTTACAACCGCGCTGGGTTGCAGCCGGAATCGTCATAGCGTACCATGTTTTACAGTTCCCGTGATTGTTGAAGAATTTGTTTGATCTATAATTTTCATGGGATGCTATTAAATTATAATGAGGAGGGATTTTCACTACGAGTTGATTATTTAAAGCTGGAATCGTGCTTGAACAATTCGAATGGTAAATGTGAAGTCAATACGATTTAAGTTAACATACTAGTTATACAGTGGAACAATACGAATATCCAGCTACTTCTTAACCGAGTTTCGGATAATCTGTTCAGTTGAAAAATTACAGTTTTAAGGCGAATCTGACATATTGCATGCAAACACAATGACAGCAAAAATTTAACGATTTTTTAAAATATGCTCCGAGCTGCTCAAGTTCTTAGACAAAACACTGGTTTTCGCCTCTCAGTGTTTATTAAAACTATTATTTGAAAACCATAACTATTATTTGATGGACAGACAAACCTGCTACGTAGTAAATAAAGTCTAATACGGCCAAGCCGTGATACAAGTACAAACAAAAAATTGAAAACCACGATGTACCCATTTTCCGTACTATATGCTTTTCCAACAGGATCCATGGGAAAGCACTGTTAATGATTGCTCCATAATACTTGAAATTATTGATAAGGCAACGCAAATTAATGCATGAAAATATCAATAGCGAAACACCAAAAGAAAAGAGTAGAAACATGAACAATTACGAATCCAAAGCTTAAATAGACACAAAAACAATACAAGCTGTTGCTAGTACACTTTTTTTACCCCAACTCAATTCACCTTTGACACTGCCATCGTACATGAATTACAGAACAAAAATAGACCTGTCGTCGTGCTGGGAGAAAATTCAGAAAAACAAACCTACGAGAATGAGATGGCAAATCAGGAAAACTCAATCAGAAACGAGAACCGAATACGACGTGCACTATCTCCGTCTTTGATTAATGGCCATGACACCATTACAATGCTCTGGCTACGCTGGAATCTGCTACCGCAGAATAAGAAAGAGCGGAGCTGGCCAGCGGTTCTGAGAAGATGGGCAAAGGGGCTTGATTTGGTCACATGCCGTGAAAGTATAGTAATCTATCGGCAATCCCTAGTGTTTCATCAGTGGCCACCAGTGATTCGAAATTGGCCCGAAAGCTAATCAACAGATGTTTTTCCCAGTCGCTTTCGGGCGTCCGGTTCTGGGGCTACGTCGTGACGCCAATTTTTCCCGTTGAAAGATGCTATATTTTCTTTCGTGCCGCTTCGATACCATATCACCCTGATCGAATTCTTAAGATGCCACCCAGTGCCCTTAAGATCTGGCGAAGCAAAATTGATTTATCATTCTACTGCACCAGTGTGTGTGTGTGACCTCCTGCTCTGCCCTTCCGGCTCCACATGCTGGTCTGACCGGAAGGATGATCAAACGGACATTTGGGGCCAATTCGAGTGGATTAGATTAGTTCCGGCTGAACGGGGCCGGTCTGTCAGGGAGCAAGAGGGTAAAGCGCAAAAGAGAGAAGATCCCCGGACGTAACGCACCAGCTCGCCCAGATGGAAAAGGGAAACGAAGCCAACCTCATCATTGGGACGGGCCCAACAAAAATGGCCTTTTTGCCGAGCGATGATATGCATGCGTGCCCACATTCTCTGGACGGAGAAAAAGAGGGAAAAAAAAGCCCAATGGGGTAAAACTCACCATAATCTTCACGCTGGCCCGATTTGGAGAACCAACCATCTACACCCAATTTATACGCACTGCCTTAACGGACGTACTCACATTCTGTTAATCAACTGAATAACGCTTTTCCGACAATCTGATTAGGATGAGTTGGCGCTTCGTCGAATGTTTGTTGATGTTTTTCCCCCCATAGGGTCAAACGAATCCGAACCTCTTGAAAGGTCCAAAAACGGAGTGGGAGTTAATGGAACATTTTTTACGCCCTCTTCATTTGTTTCTTCACAGTCTCTCTTCAAAGAAATGCTCATTGTTCTGTTAAAGCCTCAATTCCGCGAACTTATATCCCCAACCTTGGAGGCAGTCAGCCCCATTCGACATTCAACCTTCACGTTCCCGGGGATTTTCGAGCCCTTGTCATACTGCTTTCCTTTAAAAGTAATACTTTTTTGTCATGCGCTGGTGGGGAGTTTTTATTTTTGAGACATTTTACGTGTCTTCTACAGTGCGTTTCATCGATGTTCGCTTCTTTTGTTCTGGCCAATTGAAAGGATTTAGAAAAATCCTAAATTTTACTCAAAGCCAATTCTGGGCCGCATCACGACAGCTTTAGCGGTGGTTAATCTTTCTTTGTTATATTCATCGTTACATATACACACACGCACTATACCCAGTGCGGTGACTACAAAAGATGATTAAGAGTTCAATAAATAAGCTCAAAAGGCTTCATCGAATAGATTCATCAACAAAGAACCTTATCCTTGAAACGTCAGAAAAAATAGGCAACGTCAAATTCGAGAGCAACAGAATCCTTTTTATCTTTCTTTCATCAAAGAAAAAGTCGTGCGAGATTTTGAGAGGTTCAGGACAGTGTAGGTACGAGAAACTGATAACAGCATGGTTCGCTAGCGAAGGAACAAACATGAAAGGGGTTTAATTGATTAATCTAGGGATAAACGATGTCGTGGGAGATTTGCTTGTATCGTTGTGTGCCGCATCAGGTGAATATAATGGCTGTCGCTATATCGCTAAGCGTTTTAAGGTTGTTTTTTTTTCGTAATTTCGATGCGATGGTACGGAAAGGATAAATCAAAATGAAATTGCTTACGATAGCTGCATAACACCTAATCCTAGTCCTAATTAACTTAAATAGTTTTTCTTTGTATTTTTATTGTCCTTACATTTTGTCATGTAAGCAATACGGCTGAGCCATTCTTCATAAATAAAAAATGTGGCTTGTAATATGGCTGCACACTTTCTTGACATTTTCATTTACTTATGACGAACTCTGCGCTACTTTCGTTACTGCTACTTAGGTTTGTACAGGTCATTTCTCAAGAATGCAAATTAGCCAACAGTCTTCATAATGATCAGAAATATATCTCTAAATTAATGATCAGAAATATATAACCTTTTTTATTTGCTGCAGGACCTATGAGGGGTCGGGAATTTTCGGGATCAAAACCCAATATCATTACCAGCAATGTCAAATGTTTAATGGTTGTACAGGCTACCAAATACAGTTTAATAAAGATCTCGAAGAATAAATTCAACAATAATAAAATGTTAAGCACGACACATTATGTACTGAACTGGAATATGGACATTTTGTAGTTAGTGGTGGATAATTTTTTATTTGTTGACCTTTAGCGTTAAGGAAGCTAGGGCTATTACAGTTATAGGCATCGAACCGTATAGAAGAAGGAAGAAAGAAGTGGGTACATTGTTAATTATCTTGGAGGCCCCTGTTCTATCTTCGGGGGCCCTGATACTACTGAAAGTAGTAACACACGCATTATCGTAGTATTATAATTAAAAAACGAGCATTGGAGGGTCTGGCTCAGACGAACGGGATGCAGGGGGTCGTCGACGAGGGCAGGACTCTTTGCCACTCGGTCACCAATTATCTGAAAATGTTGTGTTTTGAACGGTGTACTCGTGTACGGATTTATTGAAAATGCTACAAAACACTTTTACGTGAATGTTATTTCAAAAACTCGAACCCACGAATGATGGAAACCGTTTGTAGAGGGCTGAGACATCATCAAAAAGTTGTCCTATTCTGTTTGCACATCAATTCTTCAATTGATGAACACGTGCAACTGTGCATTTCGTTCGTTTTGCAAAGTTCACTCCAAATGGTTCTACAATAAATAAGAAGTATTATTCGCAAGTTACTTAACGTTTGAAAGATCAAGCGCTTAAGAAACGGCCGGTATTGACTTCTTAGATCTTGCCAGATCTCATGACAACGCAATTTGAAGTTAAAGGTGGGCTTTTTGATCAAACATTGTACGAATGTTAACGAAAAACCATTCCATTCACGGGACTTAGCTTCCTGCCACTTCGTATTGTTCCCAAACTTGTTCCCCAAACACTCCGCTAAATCTGCTAGAAGGCAACTGGTTGACCAAAACGCAATCATTGAAGAAACATAAGGCGATCTCTGCAAAAGCCTATAACATTTAAATGTTAAACGATATCAAACGACAACGAAAAGAAGAGAATGTTAAATTAAAATCAAAAAGATGGGAACATAAATGACACAGTTACTCAGATTAAGATTAAGCAACTCAGATGTTACCATCATCACACCATCGACATATCGCACGCATACTCGCTTCACTCCAAATCACACTCTAATCTATCGATTTTGATGAATTTTCCCATTACAGTCACATCGTCCGGTGGCGCAAGGATATTCCCCAGCCCGGTAGGAGGTACGATCGGCAGCCGGAATCTGTGGGTGCTCGTGCTCATCATGGTGACACTGGTGCTGCATAACAACCATCCCTCATTAGCCCAAATCAGTCGACCGCTATCCACGTTCGGTGCGCTTCTTCGAAGATAGTTTGCCTCTACCCGTATGCCACGTTGCAGTGACCACCAAGAGCAAAACTGGGTGGCTGCTACTGAATGCTGTTAGTGCTAACGAGATCCGTTGCTTCCTTTCCTAAGCGCCCAAGGCTGGCGGGAAAGAATGGATCCCGGGAAATTCCATCTCTTCGTCCCTCACTCTCCCTTCCTGCAAACAAACCCCATCTTTGAATCCTACAATTATCCATAGCCATCGATGGAGCTTACTGGAAAACTTACTGGGTGCAAGATTGAACCCCCAAGGATTGCCGTACATTTCGTTCTTCCAACCTTCATTTTTGATACGTGCGTTGTGTTGTTCCAGCTCTAGTTTTTCCTCGTCCTTCCAATCCTCCCGCTCCCATCCAACTTCTTCCATATGCATATTCACACGTAATATTAATGTGTGCGTGTGTGTCATCTCGTCGATAAATCATGCGGTTGGGAGTGAACATTTCTGCAGCTGCCTGCAGACCACAAACATCACTTTGTCTGCAACAGAAGCCAAAGCCACGACCGTGATGTTTAGAATGACACTAATGATAATGATCATGATGATGGTGATGAGTGTTTTGCAGAACTCTTTACGTTTTCGAGGTACCTTGCGCATGTGTGGGTGTAATGGCCACAAAAACTTTTTCAACGACCCGGATCTTGAAGGGAGTAGGCCATCCGCTAGCATTGAAGGTGGTTTATTTATTGAATTTGATTTAATGTATATATGATAAGCATCAAAAGGAGGTATTATAATGGCAGAGTGCATTAATTAACCTTCTAATCAAAAACCTATCACACTCAAACCACAAACCTCGGCTTATCGGATCTGTTTGTTGTTATTTCCATCTTACATCTAAGCGATACGCGACTAAACATTTCTATCACATAACATTGCTGTATCGTGCTGAGGTTTTTTTAAATATTCACACCAAATGAAGCTTTGATGTTTTGACCTGCCTATAGTGAAACTGACTGTTATTATTTCCATACCAAACCAATAGGCAAAATACGAAAAATGTCAAATTCAACCCCTAAAACTATAAACCTAGAACCCGCCAATGAAATAATTGTGTGTAAATTTTGCCTTGAACCGCGTGAGCGCGTGTGGTGAATACGATAATGAGCCGATAG
>KI423259.1:25198-38853 GCA_000473375.1 Anopheles culicifacies
CGTTTAGTTTTACTGTCTGCTTTTTTGCGTCTTTTGAAAAAGATGGATAAAAAACCACTCCACTTCACTGTTTAATTTTCCTGTCTTTTTGCTCTTGTATTTACCCAACAAATGTGTATGTGTGTGAACGTGAGTGTATGTGAGCGAATGCAACATCAAACTGAACGCCACCATTTGCTGAAAGAAAGTGCTAGAGTGCATTCGATCATATGGTGCATCGCATCACGGCACCCAGCACCCAAACAACCGCGCCGACTATGATGACGATGATGATGATGATGCCAATCATGGCTTTTCGTTCCATTTTGTTCCCTTCCTCCAAATGTGGATGATGATGCATTGCGAAAAACGGCACTAGCTGCGATAGGATGCACAGCTGAAACGAACTAACGAGAGGGACGGTACGGTTCCGCAAGCGAAAATTTAATTGAAAATGAATAAATGAAGTTATGCTGCTTTGGTGCACTTTCGTTTGATGTGTCGATTTTTGTTTTCCACGTTGCTGTTAGAGTTCGCTACCCGTTTGGTGTAGTGCAGCGTTTTTCTTCCTGTACCACGATTCGATACATGCAATCGATCTACGGGAGAATGCAATGCAAAGGAATGGGTAAAATGAGATATTTTTTTTTCCTCGTTGTTCCTCTTTGTCACCCAACGAACACTTAGTTGAAAATGCCTGCAATAAGTGAAACCATTTTGTGTCCCATCGGCTGTGTGACTCGGTTGAATGCAGGGAAGGAAAATTGGATTCCCCGAGTGGTGGTTAACAGAACATAATGATCGAATATGATCGTTGTTATGGTTTGTTACATTAACAAAAAGAAAACAAAAAGACGTGCTGACTTTATTGATGGTGTGACGAAATGGACTTTTTTTCAAATTGTTGTTAGTGCTTTAAATAGCCTACCTTTAGGTCTCTTCATGACACGTTGCCTTTTGAAAAATATTTTGTGTTCTCATCAACAATTTTCCCTTCAAAAGAGCAACCATTCGCAACCAAGTACACCCGGGATAAGGTGCCCTTTCACGGTTTGGAGAAGGATATGTCTCTAAACCAATGTGAATTGCATTATCTATTATGTTTAATTTTAAGTTAAGTTAATGAGCAATACGTCCGGGCCGTTCTTGATGAATAAAAAAAATTAAGAGCAACCATTCAGAAACATCGGTTCAGCACAAAAGTTATTTGAAATTTGCAAATAATCGTGAACACGTTCCACACGTTTTCCTCGTTTGTATGAGAATGGAAACTTATCGTTGATTCAAAGCATACATGCTCAAGGTTCAATTCAATCTACAGCAAAGGGACAAAATGTATACACCGCCTGCATCAAATGCCATCGCCAAGAGAATCGACGATAGATTAATTGAATGCACTGTTGAAATACGAGCTCGTACCACCCGGTGAGAAAATTGTTCCACCTCCAGTCAACCGAATGGGACTTGCAAATCAAACCTTATCACTTTACCACCACCACCACCACCATCACCATTGACTTCACTCCCTAATTCCTATCGGCACCAGGCACCAGGCTTGTTTCGTAGGAAGCAGAATAAATTGATTAATTCCGCACGGGGGGTGAAAATAAATCGCCCTTCCTATCCACTTGTCGATGATTGGGTCGCGCACTGATCGATGACTTTTTCAGCATCACCAAATCGCTGATGGATCTGCTGCATGCAGCTACAGCTCGATGTTTATGAAACTAATGATACTACTCAGCAGCATCGTTCCTGGCGCCCGCGACCAGGCGCCTCCATCAAAGGGCACTCTGGGTATGGTGCGCAATCAACTGTACGTGTACGTTTACTGACGTTCGTGCCCGACGGGTCGCGCATTGATATAATTAATTTTAAATGTATTTATCAATCTTCTCGTGTGAAATTCCACTTCTGAAAGGAAATTGATCACACGAGCAACGGCGCGGTGTCATTGCAATCATGTTAGGATGCACCTTTTTTTTTTCTTTTTCTACTAAAGTGATTGAAAATACCTGACAAAACAAGTAAAACGCGGAAAAGATTCAAGCGCAACCGGAACCAACGTAAAGCTGCTGCAAAACACTCACACCCATCGTTAAGTAAAACTATATATTTAAAAGAAGAAACAGAACAAAACAAACAAACAAACACATACACATGAACATAATGATTCAGAAACTAGATGGTAAAACTGATGTGTAAATAGTTGTTATTGATAAGAGCTTTCCGTTGGCGGATGCACAGGAGAATGTATCTACAGTTGAGGATTAAAAAAAACATACACGGAAGCTAGCAACATTGCCAGCTGCCGGTGGCGAAGAAGCAAAACCGGGAGAAATGCATTGAAATAGCCCTTCAACCCGTGGGCTAAGCTTATTTTCAACTCATTCCAACGGTCGGTCTTGTTTGCTCCGCATTAGCAAACAGCGATGGGTTTTAGAGCATTATGGAGGCCAAAAGGCAGTGCAAAATTGTTGTAGTAACGTCTAAATTTATGAAACAAAAAACCATCTAAATTGAAAATATGATATACCCGAAAGGTACAAGCCAACCGATGAGCTAGATGTATTAAGTTTCTTTTATATGACGACCGTGTACGAACACATTTCTGCTAGCATTCGAAATAGTAAATGGGAAAATTTGTCTACATTGCAGAACATGGATGCGAATGGATAACCGAGAGCTACTAGAAAATTACCTAAGCAAACCCCTTACTCTAAACGTTTCTCGATGTAATGACTTGTAATGGCGGTGCAGGGTGGGAAGAGGGTGTAAAAGAAGCTTTGAAGAAACGGTCGGTGATAAGCAAATGTACACGAATTCAATATAAATCCAATTCGACAATGATATAAGTGAGTGGTTCACGTTAGGTAACATCTGAAAGCATAAGAGAGAGAGAAAAAGAGTGTGTGTGTGTGTACAGCATCAAACCAAATTGATGACAAATGTAACCAATACAGGTTTGGTGAGGAAAAACTAAAATTAATCACAAAATAGACGAATGTTTTTGAGCAGAGAGCAAAACTTGAAAAAAAAGACACACAGGAAGCAAAACGGGAATTAAATTACCATGAACGATAACATCACCTAACTAATCTATACAACCCGAAGAGATACGACACAAAACTACAAACCAAAACCATTTCAGATTGCCGATTCAGCATGGACATGAGTAGTTTAGGTGGCTTTTTTGTAATATGATCGATACCGGTGTGTACTTGTGGAAGATGTGCATAACAAACAAAACCAAAAAAGAAAAACACAGCAAACGAAAGAAGAAAAAAAGAAACCTAGTGTAGAGCAAAATTGCTAGGCGATGCGTAGGATGATGCCGTGGTGCATTGCCGAAGGGATTTGTGTGAGCGTAAATATTAACGACAAAAAAATTGGAAAGGGAAATGAAATGAAAACACATTTGAGATATATTTGCAAAACATTCAGTTGCCGTGCAAAATGGTCGCTACAAATAATTCTCTAGTGCGTTGGGTTGTGCAGGTGAATAGCAAAAGCAGGGTGCATTCAATGAAATTGGTTTAAATAAAAATGAATCCGAACGAATTCTGACGGTTGATTGATTACTGTGTGTTGTTTCAAAGGATATGGCACTTGAAAGAAACAATATGGTAATTATGGATGTTGTGTTTTTATTTAACATTGTTGACTAATGAAGCCATCTGTTGAGCTACTAGCAGTGTAAACAAATGTGTTAATTGCAATTATAATAATAGTACATACCTATGGGCCAGTTTACTAGCATCCATCCGTTCGCACGCCTGCCCAGCATTAAGCAGATCAGCAGAAAGATAATTGAAAAGTTCAGTTTTTTTTTTTAGACACAAAACATTAACGTACCTTTATCGATACATTTTGAATTATTGTTGGGTGTTGGGGACCTAATTTTGGATTAATCAACAATTGCTGTATCAAAGTTGATGTGCTCTTGTCTTGATTTAAGCACGATTTAAATTCAAAGTTTATAAAATTCAAACACATTGATGTATTATCATTATCTTACATTTGTATTTCAATACGACTTTATCACTATTCTTGAATACTAACTTATGTGGGCAGAAAACCAGTCCATTAACGTAAAGTCTCATGACGCATTGCTAAAGTTTAATATTAAGAGTATGAATGAAAGCAGTTATATTATTATTTTTGAAGCTATAAAATCCATTTCCAGGTTAGTTCAAAGTGGTGTACAGCGTCTTACAGCACAATAAAGTATATATGTTTAAATTAACTTTAGCTAACAATTTCAGTGAACACGATTCGTTCTATTTTTTAAATAATATAATTCTGTTCCATTTCGACGAGATGTGTGACGTGTAGCAAGAAATGCAAGACCAAAAGTCCAAACACCGAACCGCTCACATTACGCCAAGATTTAAGTTGAAAGACCACACGCATAGTTTTTCTTCGGATGTATTATTTGATAAGGCTATGCGGAATACATAAATCCTCTCAACTGCCTTCAAAGAAATATTTGCATTTTACAGGTTTTGCCAATAATTTTGTTGTACAGTCTTTAACATAACTATACGAACACCTGTTTTTTAGAATAAAACAAAAAACTATAAGAGCTAGCATAAATTGATGTCCTAGTAAGTTCTCTAGTTCTAGTACTTTTCTGTATCGATGTTAAGCAAGATATGTCCGATTTTTACCAACGCTGTGGTAATAATTTTCTTGTGCTACTTGTGGGTATCGTATCGTCAATACTAACACTTCTTTTCAAAGATGATTTATTTGTTATTTGTTAAGTTAAATACATAAAATATCAAAAATGGTAAAAATCCAAATATTTAAATATCGTATCCTTCCCGATATAATTGCATGCTCGGTAGCCCGACCAATAAAATTATTTTGAAATATATTTACGCTAGAATAAGTGGTCTCAATTTTATGTCATTTTAAAATGATTGCTAAAACCATTGCCACTGCCGAGAAAGCAATATTTTCCCTAGGTGTTCGTATAGTTATGTTAAAAGGAGGAATTTTGCAAGTGACAAAAACAATTGTCAATGTATGTGTAAAATTGTTACTTTTTTCAAAGTGTGTGTTTCATTGTTCTTTACTACTTACTACAACACCATTTTTAGCTAGCTTTTTTTTTACAGTTACAGTTTTTACAGTTTTTCTTTTGTTCCATTAAAACAGGTGTTTGTTAAGTTATGTAAAGGGCTACAGTGCCTATGGAAATCTTGTTTATCGCCACGAATAACTTCTAAGTCCACAAAAGCAGTGCAGCACTGCAGTTGTGTGCTGAATACACGTAAGAAGAAAAATTGAAGTAATAAAATACAGTTAGCTTCACCAACTATCGCATACACCGTAGAAGAATAACGAAAACATTAGAGATTCTAGATTGTTGATATGTGAAACGTTTGTCGATGTCGACAGTCGATGTTAACGTCATAACGCCGATTAATGAGATAAGTGATAAGTGATAAGAGAACCAGAGGTGAACACTTAATAACAATTCGGCACAAATTAGTAGTGGTGTGGGAAAAAATGGTTATTTTTACATTAAAGTAAAACAACATTTTTATGTAAAACTATTCGAACATTGCTTAGTTCTGACAATCAATGATCGATCAAAACTTTCTAAAACTAGCTCTCCATGCAAGTTTTTTCACTTTTTAAATTTTTTATTATGTTTCCAACATAAAACAGTGTAACTCATCTTTTAGGCGTAATCGAACTTTCAGCTAATACGACATACTTAATATCATCCCTTGTTGAACCACGAGTCCATACGCCTAATCCTTGGAGAAAGTCCATACGCTAGGAGAAAATGTGAACGTACTTGCTAGAACGCTGTAATTTCAAAACGGGAGTGAACGACACCGAACGAAAAAATATAGCTCTTCTATGCGTAAATACATTTGCAACTATTGACTAAAAGTTCTTATGAAGTTCAAAATATCGTCAATAAGCTCCTATGAACAATCAATCTGAACATGCGCCAGTGAACGACGCTTTCAAAATTGTTCTTAAGATTTTATAAGCCTTCGCTCTATATGATCTAGCAAGATTAAAACACCAGTCGTCCAAAACATCACCTATCGGGGGCAAAGGCCAGCACCGACAACAGCATTGATGTTGAGCTACGCGCAAGGGTACTGGCCGCCAACCGGTCATACTACAGCCTGAGGAAACTTCTCCACTCTAAATACCTGTCGCGACGGACGAAGCTGGGACTATACAGAACATTCATAGTTCCAGTACTCACATACGCCTCTGAGACATGGACATTGTCCAAAACTGACGAAACCCTCTTAGCCGCGTTCGAGAGGAAGATGCTCAGAGGGATTTTGGCCCCGTGTGTGTGGAAGCCCGTAAAGTCCTTTTAGGCCGTCCACTGAACAGAGGAGGTGTGGTAGGCCCAAACTGAGATGAAGTAATGGCGTGGATGCGTCCGCCAGAACGGCCGGAATAACGGATTGGCAGACGCCGGATTGGAAACGGCCGGAATAACGGAGTAGAGCCTGATAAGTAAGTAAGTAAGATTAAAACACCGTTTGAATTGGTTTGACTTCTTTCAAGGACGAACGATTTCTAATCGCTCATATTTCGCTGCCATACATCAATGTCTATACATGACAAAGGAGCATCTTAATGCAAATAGGATACGGAATGAATGGAGAACAAAACTTTAATGGGATTGTTATAACATATTTTCATAATACTGGTACTAATTTTATATTATTTACTAAGTTCTGCTTAACCACACCGATGCAGTAGATCATGCGCATGCAATAATATTTTGTGTTAACATTCATAAAACAAAATTGTAATAAACACAGAAGTATCGTACCTAGAATTATTTATTCTTTACCGTCATATTGTATTTTATTAACAGTTTTTGTTCATTATATTTCTTTCATGTTCAAAGAAGAAAATTAAACTTTCATAGTTGTTGTTAACAGAGAAAATATGGTAATTTGAGATAAACATTTTTCTTCTTGCATGGCATAAGGACCTTGTTCCGTTTCAACGGAACGAGTGTGAGTGATCGCACGCATGTGTTGTAGAAGTTCGAAGCGTCGGGCCGCCGAGACGTGGTTGACGGACGGTTAGTTTTGGTGTGACAAAGGATCATTTTTCCGTGAAAACTGTAGCACCACACAGAGACGATTCGGGGTTGAGGATTAATGCCGAGTGCAAGGAGTCGTGTAAAGTCGATGGAAGGAAGCGAACGTGTTAGGAGCCAAGAAAGTAGTTGAAAATAAAAATCAAAAGTTCTTGTGCGTAAAAGTCCGTTTAGTTAATTATTCGTTTAGATCCGCTGAGATATCACAGACCTATTCAGATATACAGGAAATATAATGGCTAACGAGACTTATTGATATCACATAGTTGGATAGTCCGCAGTTCTGATGTGAGGTGGCCGGCCCTGCTATCACCTAGGCTACCGGAACGCTCCTGAACATCAAAACCTTTTAGTTATATGTGTGTTTCACTCGTTCAATTAGGTCGTGAAAAAACGAAATATTATATCTGTATTACGAAGTTATGTATTTATTTCTTATTTGAAGAGCACAGGAGTTATGTTAAAACTTATTGACAAAGTTCTCTTGAAGTTGTATTCCAGGAAAAGAAGTACATCTTACTATATCAGTTCTGATTATACGTCTAAATTAACCATTCTTGTATTGATCCTGTGTATGTTTTGGTAAATAAAACAGTAATCTCAAGGAATATTTATGAAGCCACAGAATACTTTCAAATTTCTTGAACAGCTGTTTGCAACATCTAAAAATCACAGAAAATACAGTTTTACCTAATGTGCTGTGATGGCCCATTAAGCCAGCAACGAGGCTGTGATTTGTTAATTTACCCATTTTTTTACCAAACGTTCCCATTCCGTCATTAGTTGCAGGCGTCACAGTGTGGTGTCCCAGAGTTTGTCAATGGAAAATGTTTTACATAACTTTTTATGCGTTGGAAATGAATTTAGGACGCTATTTTGATTTATATTCGAGCTGTAGTATCTTTTTCTTCTTTGGCTCCACAACCACGGCCTTGGCCTGCCATTTCTGGCTTTCATTTTTCATTTTCTGGGGCGAAATGATTTTATTATTCGTATCCTGTTATTTACGAATTAATTAAACTTAAAGTAAAAAGATATAAAAAAAACTGTTTATTTAAAGGTAATTTTGACACAACTTAATAGCACTTTTAACAAACTGAGCAGGTTCTAACGACCACCTTTTGAAGATTCGAGTATATTCTTGGAAAATATACGCGTAACCATCATTGTAGAATGCACCCTTAGCCTCATACATTCAATTGCATAACTTTAGGCGCACTCATAAAACGCTTCCGTAACGACTCGTTCAATGTATCGTGGTGTGTTTATGCGACATTATAGTTTTTATAAATTTTGTACGACATTTACTATGATGTAAAGATAAACTGAAACGGAATGTTGTGAAAACTACACCGCATAGTCCAATAATTGCACTACATCTTCGGACACGTCACTGAGCACGTACGTGGGATTAATTCATCACAGTAAGATACACCATGTGCTTCCCGGATACCCATAGCCAAACAACGAACCAGATGCGATTTCAGACGAGTATTTATTCAGTATCAGCTCTACCGATAACTGCCCACATGCCCACCAATACTGACCACTGCTTGTACACAATTTTCAAACCAAGTGACACATACGTCTCTTTCTTCCAGCTAGTTCAAAAGCACTTAGCAGCAGCTGGTGTGAAACCATTCTTCATAGCGTTCCTTTATTCCGTCTCCATGCACCGGAAAAAAGAGTGTACTCAATTTAAACAAAACTCTCAAGACGTAACACCATGAAACACTAGCAACTCGGTAGCAACAGTCAACACGCTTAAGACACTCCATTAATCATTTGCCATTAATTATGCATAAAGGAGTACAATGGGTGGCACTGTTGAAGTAGCAACCAGGCGCTCGGTATGCCCGAGTCATCGTTTAACGGATGGGCAATGATTAGCCCCCGACGGAGGTTAAGTCCGACTCGACAAGCTGGTCAGGTTCATCTTCATCATCGTTTCTCGTCACCATCACCGGGACCTTACGGGAGCGCATTGTCCTGCTCCGTTCCGCTTCAATCGGGACCGTCCGCCCCGGAAAGGATGTCATCCTACGAAAGCACACTGACGGAAGGACTTCTCGACGGAAGTGGCGTCCTGCTGGTTTTTCAGGCGTACACCGAACAAAGCTCGCGAGGGACGAGTAGAGCGATCATTTATCAGCGCCTGGCAGGAGTTTAAGTGAGAGATTATCGCCACGAGACGAGAAGTTCGGGACTAGCCGGAACTGCGAACGCCATTGTTCCGGAAGTGCTGCCCGGTGAGCTGCCGGTGAAAAATGGTTTTGTAAGGATTCGTCGTCCCGATGCTATTTCTCTTCGCGTTCGCTTCACTCACTGAATCATGCATCTGGACGGATTCCGGCTGCAGCTTTCGTCAGCCGAGGTGAGAACTCGGCATACGGCATGGAAGCCACACTGTGAGCGTGAACACTAATCCCCCTCAAACGGTGACATGGGAATTCGGGCAGGTTGCTGTAAATGTGCTCTCGTTTGTCTGTGTGGTCTTTGTGTGTATGCTCAGCTTCCGGTGCAGCATTGGTCATTGCGAAATGTTCCCAATAGATCGTTTGCAAACAATGAGGATGCAAAAACGTGAAACGTGCTGCTGGATGAATGAATAATACGGTCAGCCAAACACCTTCAGTGGCTGCAATACTGGTGGCGAACGGTATGTTGGTGGTCGAGCCCCTTGCACAAGGAAAGCGTAAATCTTAACGAACTACAATACAGCATCATATGTACGAACTCTGCATGCGTTTATCAAGAGGGCAAACGATCATCTGCTCAAGATGTGGATTAAGCTTAAGATTAAGATAAGTTGATAAACAATGCATGTACAAATTTGTAATTGTAATAGCTCAACATTCATAGTGTTTTGCTCAACAGATATGAAGAGTTATATTTTTAAATATTATCACAAACAATACAATCTTCAAACTTTTGTTTTACTACTATGAAATTTGTCGATTTAAAAAAAAAGTTTTTCTTAAAAATCGCAAGAATCTGATATTGACATTGGTTAACATAGTTCATTATTTAAAATAAAAGCAATCTATCATAAAACAAAATAATTGGCTTTGCCTTAATAATGCAGGAAAAAATAAGAATATTTTTCATCCCCTTTTCGTAACAATAGCCTTTTCCGTATTTAATTCATTAGGATTATACCTGACATAACATTTACTAGTGTAATTTTCAAAAAACTTAACTTGATGCATATAACTTCAGTTGAGTACAATTTAAACTGTCACAATGAGAACAACACAACACACATTACGGGCAGTCCTCGAGATATACTATTATAAAGGGCCGCCAAATCTGTAGGAATTTTCATGACGAATTTCCACATATAAGCATATCGCGTATTTTCGCGTGCATAACATCACCTTTTGTTACCACAATGTTTATATAGAAAGGTGAGGATGGTGTTGTAATCGGCGATTTAGTTCAATCAATGGCAAGTTGCTTCGTCTCGCCATAAATACTAAGTTGATGTTATGCACACGAAAATGCGGTAGTTTTATTCAATTCAATTATATTTATTAATTTGCTGTTTATCCTATTTGATCAATCGTATATTATTATTGGGCATGTTTCCTCAAACAAACCTAAAATATGAAAAGTACTGCCTGCATGGGCTTTTCGATGATGGTAGCTCAGACCTATAAGATTCAGCCGATGAAAACATTGATGAGATAATGCCTGTTTAACGACTACATTTCCACTATTTATCTTTCACTTTTATATGGAAATTGTTGCAAATTTAAAATGCGTACTTTTATGGCAAAATATGGTATATTCAGCGAAGGATCAAGCTCTTCGGAAGCCCCTGGCGGAATGGAAGTTGAGGCCCGCAACATGATGCCTCCTTGGTCCTTGATCAAAAGGTGAGGGGGTCCATACTGAATGACGAGCCCCCTGGCGGCTGCCAACTGTGCCCATAGGTTGATCAGCCAATGGGTATATTAAACTGACACTTTACGGATAAACCAAATTTTCACAGCCTAAAATACGTGCGTATCTCCGATTGTTAGTATATTAATTATCGTGTGTATCGGGGACCTCCTATAGTACTCATTGGTTTCACTTTCAATTCACAGTCAACATAAACAACATAAAGCTACAAAACATTAAATACCACACTTTTCGTTAACTTCTGTGCACATTTTAAAATCCTGAAATTTAATCTGACCTGCAACCTGACGGCTTTACTATGTTTCGCTTCAAGAAAGTTTCTTAAGTCACGAATTTGCCGAACTCTAGCTCTCTTTAAATTAAAACGATTTTTTTATTCTATTTTATTTCTCCACATCCACCAAAAACATTGTTGAAAATAGATTCCAATCAACGCATTTCTCTTCATTCCGCCATAATTTACGTTTGCTACATAAATTCACACAACCCATCGTCACCATTCGGCAGAGTGAGCTTGAGCTTTAGTGCACGCTCATAATACACATACACACCACACAAACACTTACCGTCCCGATTCAACCGATTATCCACCAAACGCGACTGATTGCATCTCGCATCGAAGTGTGACCGGAAAACTGCTTTCCCAAATCCCGACGGGAATGTGGTCTTCTGGCAGGGAACGATATTTTTGGCGCTCGTGTACAAAACTGTGAAGCAGCGAACAAACAGCTCGTTAAATCAATTATAATTAAAAGCTTTACATGTCTGTCGCACGACGCTGTAGCAAGCGCCAGCATAAACAATCCGACCGCACAAAGGAAGAAAATGTGCGGATGGTGGACGGGAATCGAAACCGGCATGATTTTAGGAGCATGTGCAATGCTGCTGATGATACTTACATTTAACAAGCCTTTCCATCCTTCGCTCTGTGGGGAAAGCATGTTTCAGTTTGAGCAATTAAACTTACTGTTTTACGAAACAGAAAATAACCTTTTCAAACAAATTTTGAACAAATGTTCTTCAGAAATGTTGAGCTTCATAATGCTGCACTGTTGATGCTTTAGTTTAATAATCAACTATTCCGACATTATCTCGATCAATGATTATTCTTATGTTATCTTAATTATGTTAACGTATCAAAACGCAAACGTTCATATTACCTATTCTTGTTTATCGTGTAAATTGGACCCAAACGTCTAAATTACCGAATCCTACAAATCACAGTTGCCTCTACATAGCTGATAGTCTAACCATGGACGTACAGACACAAATAATATCATACACCTCACACTCTTACTTGCATTCCTTCCTCCATTTACCCTCTAAAGCAGAGGAGTGAAAATTGAATCAAACTATTTACTTTACACAACGGTTGCGAGGTAAGAAGGATTGCTAGCATTCGTATAACATCGTTACACTCGGTACCTTGCTGCGTACGTAAGAACTTACAAGACCACAGCCGACTAACTATCCGAACTATGGTATAGACGGTGCAGTCAAACAGCTCGACGCTTCGGGCGAGAGCTTTATGTGAGCATTTGCGGCTAGAATAAATATAAATTGAACACACATTTGACTAAACATTATAAATTACTCTTATCCGCAACGGACCGCACGGTTTCTTAGTAGAATCCATTTGCCAAAGTTCTCCACGCACAGGGTATACTGTCAACAGCGTGTGTGTGTAGCATATTGCAAATGGCCACAGCACTCGTGGACTTTAAGCATAAATCAATCGAACGTTGCATAGAATTCAACCACACAGCTAACGGATGCATCCAACGCCTGGGTACCCCGGTTTAGGTGTGACTAGAACGGAACATTATCTTAATGCCTAAGAATTAACCAGATTATTCAATTATGACCCACCATCACTCCATCTTTCCCGTGGGGAGGGACGCATTGTAAACCAGGTGCGAGAGCCAGGATGAGACAAACACTTGTCCGACGCATCATTCCAGCATGCGTGAGGTCGAGCAGATGGTCAAGTGCGAACGTTGACGCTATTCAATTACGCTCCCGAGTGGGGGGATTGATGGCTTGTTTACTTCTGTGTCGATCGCTTGTTTGATACGCTCGTACAACTTTACTAATCACATGTTGGCGATCAATCGGGTCTAAACGAGCGTATGGACACCTGGTGGCAAGGTGTTTTTTTTTTTCATTCGTTTCCCCCCACAATCCATCCCCGGTTCCCACCCGCTCAGGAAATATCAACCACCAGCAGGTCAACGCACCAGAAAGAAGAGACCCGCGCACTGGTAGTCGAATTAAATTTAATTCCTCATAATTATCTTTCAAACAAATAGCCCTCAGCTTTTGGATGGCCTTCACTACGATAGGATCTCCGAAACGTCCGTACAGCACACCTACCGCCGCGGTCGAGTTCGGCGTGTAATGGCATTCAATTGACTCGTATTACACTGCAGCTCGCATCGTTTTGGGGTACCACTGCAAACGGTCATTATCGTTCATAATATGGCATTAAAATTGTCGAATTATTTCCAAAACAACAACCAACCAATGAACATTAGCGCCATTTTATCGGCGAGAACGTGCGAGTAATTGTTTATTATTGTGCGTTCAATTAGAAACCGGATTTGTTTCGAAATCTAGCCCACATAATGATACCTTTAGTAAGCAAATGTTTGGAAACGGAACAAAACAAAGA
>KI423260.1:2940-18860 GCA_000473375.1 Anopheles culicifacies
TGGCCATCCATTAATAGTACAGAGTTATAACATAATCCGAAAGAACTATTTGTTATTGGATCAGTACCTCACAATTTCGAAGTTACTGACCAACTCAGGTGTTCTTCCGAGATGTCATATTACCATCCTCAAATACGACGTTGCGTGGACATAACTCTGAGATGGCTAATAGCGAGTAACTGACTCACTTCCTTCAAAACCCTTATATTCCATCCCCGGGTTGATATGCATCATTTAGCGTATGTTTTTCTATCAAAATAAACTAAACACGTGACACAGGCTACACATGACGATGGATATTAGTTACTTTTTCTCGGTTGACAAACGTCACACTTTCATTAGTTCGTCAGTTAACTAAATGAAGCCAAAACCCGGCCATCGCTTATGGTGTTAGAAGAGGATGACTTTAAAAGAACGAGATTAAAGCCATAAAGAGACTTTAGGGCTATTAGAATGCATTCGTCTGTTTCAAACGAGATTGTCCTGGTAGATGCGAGCTCTGATCGGTGAAGTAACATTTTTGAATGAAAATAAAACCATAACCCAATCTTGTTGCGAAACTTAACTAAACTCAGCCAGGTCTGCGCGAAGAACAAACAAAAAGCCGTACCAAAGTGACCCTCCTCCTGCTAAATAGGTGACAATGCGACGGAAACGCGTTGAGTAATTTCACTCTCCGCGAAGTAAAAAACGCACAAATCTCGACGGTTTTCTTAGAACCGGCCATTTGTTTCAAATTTCACGTACGATCGGTGATCGTGGAGTGGGAAGAGTGGTGATGGTGGTGGAGGAGACGCGTCACTTTCCTGTATCTTTAGTTTCTCTCCTATTGCTTCTAAGCTGCTGCTAACTACACAACAATGTCATAGGAAATGTGAGTGTTGCTTAACGTATATGCGAGGAGCTTGAAAAATGCCCTCGCACTGTCTAGAGAAGACGAATCTACCACACATCAGTCACAATCACCGGGTGGAAAAATGTGACGAAAATTGTCACCACCTTTTTTCACGACCTTCTCCCACTACTACTACTTGGTGCGCCTTTTCTGACGGACTCGCAGCAACATGCAGGTTGAGAGTTAACTGTCCCTCAAAATAATCACTCGCGTGTGTGTCTGTGTGCGCCGTACCCCAGGAAAATGTGACTACAATTTCACCACTTCTAGCAAAAGATCGTTGAGATTGTGTCTCAAATTCTTCTTTTTAAAAAAATCCTCACAATCCTTAAGCAACACGATCTTTTCTCTACCATCCATATATCGACGTAGAAATACCTAAACGTAATGGCTACCCCCTTTTTTCTTCTCCGCTTCCTCCGGTTCCGTTTCTTGCGCCTCGACCAAATACAACAGATGTATCTGAATGCTTTCGCTTGACGAGGGGACCCCAAAGGATTAAAGCGAACAAACGAGAAACAATCTCGCAGAATTATCGCCCACAAATAAATCCTTCGCGTCTTGAGAGTAATAAACACACACCCGCGTCGACCAAAGCCAGGCGATAAGACAACCAGATCAGGATTCGTCCGCTTGTGGCTTGCGCATTACTTATTCCACCATCAACACAGAGAAGACACGCATCAGGTCGATCGAGTATTCGGGTTCTACTAGATATCTAAAAAAAGAAGACGAAAATTGTTAGTGAAATGTGTGTTTCCTAGCAGTACGGACACACGTAAACAATACAACCATCCATCTTCAGTATGATGAACTTTAACACTACTAACCTTCGGCTTTCGTATTCCCAAAAAAAACAACATCGCCCTTCAATTTCCAAGTGACAAGGTGGACAACACACATGGTTAAGTCATGACCCCTTTTAAGTAAGGGGTAGAGAGCGGATCGTTTTGAATGGTGGTCAAGCTGAAAAAAAAAACGTTGCAATAAGGACAAATATAATTTGCTGAAGCAAAAACAAAAAAATAATACCGAGAACCAGCAATGTTTGCCAAAATTTTAATGGTGGTTTAGTTCTGGCGTTGCTTCAAATTAAATGGGTCACGGATGTGTGTGTCCTTGTTGCGTGTTCTTATCTTAAGTTGACTTTAGCTTCCAAATGGTTTTCGGAATAATTCCGAAAATTAAAAAAAAAAAGAAACTGCCCTCCATTAGCGAATTACTTTCCTTTTTTTTCTTGTCTCATCATAACCGTGAACGATACACGTTCACTTCCCTTGACGTTATTAACACCTGCACCAGCAGTGTATGTGCTGCTTGGGGTGAGATCTTATTCGGTTCTCATTTAGACGAGAAAAAAACACTTCGAAAACGATCAATAATATGCGAAGGACAGCAATACATTACTGTGCCAGCTGCTGCATGCATCTATACACAAACACGCGCGCGCAGGATGACACCGATGATCACGCAATTGACGCATATTGTTTTCTTATTGAACATAAAGCGCTCAAAATTGCACTGATGCATGGGTGCGATAGGTGTGCGGAACTTCAGATGAGTTGTTTGTTAAGGTGTGTTTTGTTTCCTTCACAACTTTGGCCAGACTCAGACCCGGTCCGAGGAATGGATGCGCACAGAGCCCGCTGATCACCAACAACACACCGAGAGAGCTATTTATTAGTTGTTGCTAGGGATCCAGGGTGCAAATAATATCCATTTGCACCAAAAACTGGTTTTCGTCTGATGAAGGCGACATTCTCCAACATTTCAGTTAGAGAGAAGGTATAGAACGGACACAACTAGAACCATAAAGATCATGCTTCATAAGCCTACTGTAGTCGTCTAGTGGTCCAGAGAGATTATGGAGGTCGAATTTTATTCAAATACTTTTTACCCATATCCATAATCATGCATGATCGCCGTCGCAAAGCAGTGACATTGTTTGGAAAAGTGATCATTTAAAGACACGTCCCTCCCCCCCTTTCCCCATTATTAAACGAAGAGTACGAATAACAATAAAACTTCACGTGCTAACTCCTCACTTCTCTTTCATCGTTAATTCAAGGCTATTACAGACCCGGTGTTTGAGTCAAGTGCCGTGTGGCCTCGTACGAACTGTGTGTCTTTCCTCTGGGCGTACGGCTGGCGACAATCGACTCCACCACACACACGCACACACCCGAAGGAAATAACTTTCCTTCGTAACCTTGCTCTCGTTCCGCGAACATCATCATTACTGACCGTATCTCTCCCTTCCCTCCTCCGTACGCATATTATTGACTCCTCACTTCCTCTCTTTCTTCATCCATGTTTCACGCATCCCTAAACGAGGATAAGCGATCGGACACAAACGTTGTCCCCATCAACCTCTTCTTTCCACCTTATTGCTATCCCATATCATGTGGTGATTGGGGAGGTTTGTATATTTTCCCAAACGTAGCAATAGACATACACACACACACACACACACATATACAGACACAAGCGGTCAAGCGGATCCCTGTGTGCTCTGTGTGTGTCGCCGCATCATACACCGCGCGCCGAAACCATATCAATTTAACCAATTATGCTCAGCATGCGCGCGCCGTAGCGCACATTTCTTTTGCTTCTTCTTCTTTGCTTTCTTGCTGGGGGATCGCCACCTCTTCTTCTTTCGCTGCTGTGCGATCTTGTATGTGTTTCCCCCGTCATACCCGGTCACCAAGGATGACGGCCGGTGGGGAAACGACGAAAAATACATCAGACAATATTATTTGATCAGCGGCAGCAACGGGCGCAATAGCCTGCCCGCTGCGGTGCGAGCTGAACGTTGTGGGAGGGGGATCTCCTTCTTCGACGATTTTATGTTTATTTTCGTGAGGCAATTTGATCTCCCATGGGAGCGCGTTCCCTCTTTTCCGTGTGTAGCACAACACGGGAAGGCAAAGTTTTGGAGGTTATGAATTTAGCCGGCATGGGGGACTCATGCGAGATGGAGTAGAGTTTTTGATTCATTGCCAAACAAACAGTTCTCTACAATTAGACAAAAATATAATAAAATACTCACGGTAGAACTTGGAATCGATTAAAACTTGCATACTTGCCCATTTGTTAGCCAGAGTAAGTTGCCTTCGCCGCCTCCGCCGTGTGGTTCCGTCGTTTCGCCATTGAAAGTTTGTGCACTTGTGAGCGATGAGCATGGGCTCGGACGACATCTTTACCTGACAGTATTAGAAATATCCGACAAAATATCTAATGCTGCCCGGTAAGATGTGAACAGAAACCCCAGAGGAGACGACATCGGAAAGCACACGCGTACACGGAGTTTCGCCGACGAAATGCACGGAAGAGCAGAAGTAGGGGCTATTGCTGAATGGTGTTGCTTCTCCGAGATCCAACCAAACGACGCAAACAACCTGATTTCTGCACAGAACAAACTCCGTCTTGGGATTTGCTTTGGCGAGGAATAATACACCAAGGAAGCCATGATTAGGAAAAGTGGGCAACAAAACAACAGCAGCAGCAGCCAGCATGGAGGACGACCGCATATCGATTACAAAGGACGTGTGTGTGAGTGGGGTGTTATTGCGAGTGAAGTGTCCCCCCGAGATCATCGGCGCTGCAAAAATGTCACCTTCTAATCGCAACCGGCGGGTGTGTTGACGATTGATACGGAACGATGGACAAGGGTGTACACGTTGCTGTTGTTGTTGGTGTATGCTGAAGCCGCATAACGAGAATACTCTTGTTGTAAGCACGAGTTCTGGATGGCTGGCCTTTGATAGGTTCTCCTCCTCCATCTTCCCGGTGAGCTTCAACCAGCGTTCGCGACTTTCTGGGTAACATGATCACTCTTGATTCGATCGGTTATTTGCCATGCAGCATACATACACACACACGCACCTTTCACACACATACACATATCGCGCATTCTATATTGCCGGTTCTCCAGAACGCGAGAAAAAAAACTTGAATTTCAACGACGCGGAATGGGGCTCGGGCACACTCGATTGAACACACAAACGAGCCACTGGGTGTGCGCTTCTTCTTCTCGATATCAATAAGCATTATGAGCAGTTTACTTTTTCTCGTTTTACTAGCAGTTGAAGCGCGCGCGGCCAAGTGTGGTGTGTGTCCAAAAACCCGAAAACCATATACGGATTTATGCGAGAAACACGCGTCTTATGCTTCCTCCTCTCTCCATCGTTGTCGATAATATTCGAGACAATCTTTTTGTGAATCCTTTATCAAAGATGATACACCGGGGATGATCGGCAGCCACTGTGTGTCGAGTGTTCTTCGCCCATGCGCGTCACACATGAAAGTGAGGTTAGACAGGATAATACACGCACTGCTTCGGAATTCGCACGCGCTCTAACAAAATGGCAACAGTACTACTACTTACGCACCCCCGACCACGTTTCACTACAGCATTCGTAGAAAGTTCTTGATAAAATGTCTTCTAGCCTTTATCACACAACCATCATCAACACTCACCACGCGCGTTTTCGGACCATGCGAGTGCCACCAAGTGCAAAATGTGTCTGTATGTGACGCGCGCTCTCTTATCGCAAATTTGCCAACGTAGCGCCAAAACCAAAATGGATTCGCTCGCTTCCTGTACACACACCCGCGCAGTTACCCATCAGTGTAATTCCTACTTCGTATCCTTTTGTTACGGGCTTTACTACGAAATCAAGTAGCCTGGATCGCACACACTCAAATACACCGATTGCTTGTGTTCTTTTCAATTCGTCGAACCAACCCGTTGTAGTTTGTACGTCGCTTCTGGTAATAATTAACCGGGCGTTTCTTTTACTTTCCCTGAAAGAATAGTTTAACAATACGTCCAGTTCGTTGTGAACACTACCGACACTGCACCACAGTACTCGAAGTTCGAAATGTTCAGCAGAATAGAACAGCCGAGAATTGATATTAATTTCCTTGAAAGCCAATTCAATTGAACCGTACGATATTTTAGCCGGTGTTCAGGTTAGCCACACCAGGCAAGGGAGCAGCGACACACACACACACTAGGCGGCGACGGTAAGAGTACTTTTGCTAGATTTCCGGTAACGTGGCACCGCACCGGGTCCGGGGGCACACTTTACACAGCAACTTCTCGATCGCGAATGATACCACCAACAACTATCGGACGCGCGGGAAACCAAACTCAACACACGGTACCGGCAAGAAGCAAGACCCCCACACACACACACATATTCTGGGGCAGCGAAATCACGGCCTATCCTTCCACGGGGAGACTGCTCGGAGCTACAGCACTCCGCACTTTCTACGCAGAGACACCGAGCAGCGCACCGCACGAGACACCGAAGAGTCGCGTCGTGAATTTGAACAATAACTGACTTTTGTTTCCGAGGAACTCCAAAGGAAAATGTGCTTCAAATTCAAATTGCATCCCCTCCGTGCGGCCCTTTTCAGCTAACGGGGCACATGGGTGTGACGGAGAACACCAGCAACACTGCAGCTGTTGAAGCAGACCAGCAGTATGTGTGGTGTTGTATAGCGTGCGACAAAGGAAGGAAAGAGAAGCGTATCGATGGCTGTGCAGAGAACGAGATGTGTGATAGCGCAAGCGCATAGAAATGGGACAGAGCGAGAACACTATCTTGACGGAAGGGTAAGAAAGCGAGCACGAGCGTGAACAATGTTGGTGGTGCAAGCCGTGCGGCTTTAGCTATGCACACTGTAGGAGATGATCTTTGCTAGAATGTTTATTGCAATTACTTTCGGGTGACATATTTACAATTGTTAACGTTTGATGATATAACTAGAATGCTTATAGCGCTGTACGTGCTAACCACACAAATACGCCTTGTGGTTAAACGTTCACGCACATTTTCTGCTGTACGCAGTGGAACAGGCATGTGCTCTGTCTTGTTCTGTTCTTCTAGCCATGCACCAAGAAGAACAGAACAAAACTCGTATCGCTATCTCGCTTGCCTCAGGGGAAAGGAAGTGATAAGCTATCGCGTGTGGTGAAGTTTTAGCGTGAGAAACTGGAAACCAAAACCATGATGATGCGACTAAAATCTTATAATTGTTCTGTATACAACTTAAATTGGTTCGTTTCAGCTGAAAATGTTAGGCGTAGTTGTTGGATTATGAAATCGTTATCGCTAACGGGGAATCGGTACCAGTATTTTGGTGTGGATTCAGGAATTGAAAAGTGTGATTCTGATCCTAACCAACAATTCCCCAACAAACCCAGATGAGTTGGATGATGGTCTAGTCTGGACCTTTCTAATAGCGGATGGCATCTTTGACTTAACGAAGAACGATCCGGATGGAATTTTGGCCGGTCCTGTCGAATGAAACCGGCCCCGCTACAATTGGTAACAACAACAGATCAAATAATTCCAATATCCCCAATTACGCAAGTAGGAAGGCTCTACACAGTTGCATTCCAGTTAATGATTTTTGAGGAAGTTCCTTAGCATCCTCCTGGTGATGTAGTTAAGGCCATACGCAAAAAACCTCATGTACATTTACACACCAAAACAAAAAGTCGCCAAAATTACCGGGTGTCGAGTGATGGTTCAGATTCGTCGGTCTATCGCTGTCGGCTTCTCCCAACGTGTATGGGGTCTCTGACTGTACACGGGGAACGACGACGATATAGCTGTCAATCATTCTATAATTAAGCGATTTCACGCCATCTTACCGATGGCTTCTGCCACACACGGGCGCACGCACACTCAAATGTTGGTAATGTCATGCGTCTCCCGAGAACGACTAGACACAATGTGTCCAACAAAAGCATGCCGATCGTACAGATCACTCTTCTTGCTACTGCGATACTGCTTAAGCCACGATCGTTCCGTATCGTCTTTTCGGTGTCCCGGGGAACGTAAACGATTGGGAGATTTAGCGAAACCTAAGATCAATGTCACTTGATAGTGTGTTGGAGGTGATCGAGAGAATGTTCCCGGTTCGGAGACAGTTCCGGTGTTTGGTACAGGCACACCCAGGAATACAATTGAAATGGAAGATTTTCCCATCACCCTACAAGTTACCGTCCGTAGCTGCATTGCCAGAAGAAAGAAAGATCGTTTCTTGCGGATGTTCTCTGCATACCGGTCACCGAAATAGCGGAGCATAATCACATTAGACAGCCAGCGAACGAAGCACTCGTGCAGGTTCCAAAAATAGTATCTATTTGGTATTCCATTCCTTTCGGATAGTCCGCAACCGCCGTATTTTTAAACTGTCACATCTTGCCGGCCTGTCGTACCCGAATGATCAGTAGCGGCGGAGCTGCACGGTGCGCGTCTCCTCATCCAGCTAGTGTATGTGTCAACCTTCCGAATTCGTTTCAATTTGTCTCCCAATGGGCGAAAAGGATGTTTGCCGGCTCCACCGTCCTCGTCGTTGCTGCGTACGTCGAACATCGATTAGATCTTGCATGTCATTGAGATTGCCACCGAACGGCAACTAGCTGTAGCTATCGGAACCAGGGGCGTTGGGTCTATCTTGGTTCGTTGTTTGCCACCACGCTCAGATGCATCGTTTGTGATGAGATCTTAATCGATCGAATGATATATGAGTGAGGAAGTTGACGAAAGCCGAAATGAAGCGTTTATGAAAAGTTGTGGCAAGAGGGAATGGAGGAGAATTTTAATAGTTCTATGCCACATACAATCGAATCCATTCATTAAACTAAACAATTCTAGAACGAGAGACTAATCCTACAGAGTTCTTCAAGAGCATGGAGCTAATGATTCGTCTACCACTGACAAAAAGGCCAAAGAGGCACATTTGGAGGGATTACGTAATTTGGAAACAGTGATGCAACGATTCGTATTCTTCTCTGTTCATAAGACCACTCTGGCAATGCCGTACAGAACCCTCCCAAACACACGGAGTAAGCGTGTAATCAACCTCCTTCGATAACCTTTTTTCCCCCAGGAGGTTATCAAGGGCCACAGGCAGTAATATTTTTTCTTCCATGGTCTTCCAATTGTGCTGATGTGTTTTTGGACCACCAAGTGATAGTGTAGCATGGTGGGATGTCGTGATTCGATTATGGCACTGTTTGGCATCGTTTACAGTAAACCGAACGGTATCCGTCGACTTTTTGCACACGATCAGTGTACGGGGCTTGTTTGTGATAATGGTAAGCCTCATCCAGGGCAGATGTTGTAATACGCCGTCTTTGTGTCTTCTGCTTGGCTGTGTACTGGCTGTTGACAGCGAGACTATCAGCATTGCAACAAGATTATCACCCATCCTGCCACACCAACTGACCAAGCTGTGGTCAGTTTCGCAAATGATGTTATGCTTTTATAAGCGTTCTATAAAGTCAGCACAAACTTTCGAGATGAATCGTTGGCGTAAACAAGGGGAAGGGAATTATTCCACAATACTGCCCATTCATTGATGAGGGCATCATGTCCAAATGTCCTCAGCCATAGACGGCATGATCTGAGTGATGGATTTATAGGACAAATGCTCATTAATTTTTCAAATCATTTTATTTTTCTACATCACATCCTATGCACATAACTGACTAGCAAAGCTTTTGCAAGTCGTTAGTTATAAATCCAAGCTCAAAAATCTTGCCCTTAAAAAAATGCACCGGTATTTGCTCATTGAACTAAAACAAGTGATTAATGAGTGTTACGCATGGCTTAATGTAACATTCCTGCCTCGTGTAAAGTTCGGAATTTTTTACCTTCTACGGTCGGTGCATTACACTCTGTATCTACACTTTCGGTGCGCCTTGTTTCGAAGCATGTTGATTGGAAGTTTGCGTTTTCTAAATCATCAAACGAACGCATGATCTGCACACGTCTTTCCAACCATTCAATCGTCATTGTGAGTTATCGGGGCATGTGGAATTCGTATCTCACCCTTCGAGCCATTGCTACAAAATCTCTGTTGTTGCTACTTTTCCCCTGATCCAGATTGAAGGAACATCGTTTCCCAAAGCGATGATTAGCTTTGTCTCTGCCCAAAGACTACTTAAGCCATACATGAAGCTCCGATTATCCGACCAATCGTCCAGGGCGTCGTTTAATGACTTGTCCAAACGGTTCGCTCGTTCACTCATCAACGGAGAGTTATATTTAGTATGTTTTAGCTGCCTGAATGCCGGATCAGGTTTGGAGAGATGTGTCTTGTACGTGAGAGGATTAATAAGTGTGCATTTAGAATCCAAGAAGGTGTTGCAGTTGTTGTGCGATGAGTTGTTTACATCTGCTTTTATTTCTGATCGTATCAATATTCATATCTTCAGATGATCCAACTCCACTACTCCAATTTGTCCAAAATCCTTTTGTTTCATAAGAGAGTCATTCAGCTAAACAGCCGATTTGTCACATTATTAGCAAACAATTAACGTACTCTAATGTGGCCTAAAGAGCTGCAGAGAAGCGCGAATCCCAAACTACAAGCGAATTGGAGGCAAAAACGTCGAGTTACGTTTCGTCTGTCACGGAGCAGTCATGCGTCAACTGCTGGTTGGAGCTAAAACCCGGTGGCGTTTTTGTTCGCGTTGGTGCTTCGTTTTGAAGTGATTTGTAAATAAATTACTGTTAATTGTACACTCCCGCACTCTCTGCCAGTGCACCGGTTGAAACAACTTCGTGTACGATTTGTGCACCGAGGACCGGAGGGGCTTACTGAAGAGGAGCCATCTAAATTGAATGTGTTTTTTTTTGTATTCCTTTCGCATATTGAATGTTGCTACCTTGTTATTAAAATGGTAGTGATGAGCATAAAAAAGCAAACAAGATTTGTGCAGAAAATGTTTGGTCATTACGGCTTACACTACTTGCTCCTGAAGCATTGCCAATCAATAAATATGCTGTTTGGATGGTATCATTTCATCGCTTTGACGCTGTTTGTCTTCAAAGTACGTCATCAAAACTGAGCAAAATTTAAGGATTTTTGTGAGTGTTGTTAAGATGATAACTAATTACTTTACCGAGTGAGTGAAGATTACCCAACAATGTAGACCAGTGAATGAAAGTATAAAAATTCACCGAGCAACTTATCAGTCTCAGTGCTTGCACCCAATATCAACATCAACTGCATAAAAGCCACCTTACCTTTTGGCTACGTCTATATGTGACTGCCTGTGCCTGTGCGAAGTGGACGAATTAATCAATTTAATTACCAGCCCAAGGCTCGCCAATGGCGAAAGTCCACGGTGTCGAACCGATGCGCCGATTTGCACAAACTGATTAACAATCCAAAATACAGTAAACCAAACAAAAACAGCACCAGCACTGAACAAAAGTGCAAAAAATCCAATTAACCTAGCCGTTTTTGTTCTTCCCCATCCCTTCGTACGCTAGTGCGTAAGACGGCAGCACAGGATGACCCGGCCGTTTTGAGGTTAATGATAGCGGGGATTCGAAACGGTTGCTGCAGCAGCGCGAGAGTGTCTTGCACGTCAAGCGTTGAAGGACTGCCCTGATGGATGGCGCCGTGTGCTAGGGGAGGTTAAATGTTACAGATAGAGCCGCGGTACACGGTGGATTATGAGCTTCCGATGAGCGGGTATTGTAGAAGGACAACAAAAACATGGAGACGATGAAGTAACAGTGAATATTATGCATCTTTTTTCTTGCTGTTACGTCTCGTTATCTATCTGCATCCTTGAGGAGGTGATACAGGAAGGTCTCAGCATCAATACACGAAGGTCAGTGTCAAACAAAAAATTGTAGATAACTCAACAAAAACTAGAAATTCAAACAGTAACTTCGCATAACTCGGTTTGAATTCAAATTTCGACAGGCAAAGCCCAAAAGCGGTTGCAACGCCATTGGAACATCATGTAAATGTCAATCAATATGCAAAGAACAGAATGACCAAAGCCAATACCTAAATGGCTGTTTAAAGCACCACTTGGACGAGTGGAATAAAAACACGTTAGTTTAAATGACAAAAAGTAACTGCAATTCTCGTAAATAGGAATAAAAACTGTATACATAGATGCCTCACATGAAATATGGTTTGTCGAGTCAAGGCAGAATCGTATATCTCTCAAGGCCCCACGCGGTCTTCTCGTCCACATCTAAGTGAGTAACGTTCCAATGTCCCCTTTGACTGTGTTCATGCTCATCAATGGCTATAGCAGAAATCAATATTAAAGGCGTTATTTTAGATTTACTTCTTATACTACCTCACAAATACAGCTCGCAGCAAGATGAGGTCACAAAAACAAAAAAAAAAAAACGATAAAAGCATTAAGGGACTTTTGTTCATCGAGGGAAGGCTATTCAATAAGTTAAAAAGCATATACTTCGGCATTGGTCCGAGCATTCGTCCAAGCCAATGTTGTCCCATTCAATTAATCTGCATTTAATTAACAAGTTGAATACCCTCGTCAGGTCGGGAGCCTACCCTTGGGAGCCATTCGATGATGGGCTCTGGGAGTAAAAGCCCGTGATGCGATGATGTTGGAAAGGAACCACGCATAACTGCCGAGCGCGAGTGAGTTTAGTACGTTTTGAGAGAGATATGATTATTTGATATTAGTATATTGTTTTCATATTGGGTTGTATTACTAGTTTTGATATTAAAAACACGAGGCCATGCAGTTGAGAAGAAGATCTACAGATTGCGAGATCTTGTAATCGATACGTGCGCGTTTGAGCTGATTTATCGAGAATCAACTCTATTGGTGTACAATCGGATCCAATTCCAACGACTTCCAGATAGAAACCCTGTCCCACATCCATGCAGTGCAAATAACACCTCGCTGCAGTAAAAAGTTAATTATCAACCGTGTACTGTTGCACCTGGCGCTGAACCCAAGATGTCAGTAGAGTTATTAAGAGCGACCGATGGACGTTCGGACGGGCGGACACGGGTGTTGCGGCAACAGAACGCCAGTTGATAGAATTGATCCCGCCTGCCAGCCATCTTCCGGCTTTTGCCATCCATTGAAGTAACCGGTTAACCAGTTGTCCTTGTGCAAATCATCCGAATGCTGACACATTATCCGTTCGGTAGCGTCACGCGTGCGCGAACCTACGTTATGCATAACACCATAACTTCGTCTCCCTCCAGGCGCCGGCGCTCGCTCGCCTATCTAGAGCAGGTTGGCGCGTATCAACTGCTGCTGGAACAGCAGGATCGGATTCCTTCCCTTCTCGGTGCGGTACACGTCGACCGCTTGGAAAGATCACACATTCCGTGGAACTTTATCGATCGGAGGTAACGCTACCCTGCCAGTATCGAGATTTATTACCTCAGAAATTGTTGTTCTAATGGTGGCTACCAGCTACCAGTAATCAAATTGACTCTCTGTTATGTGTTATTAAAAACGCTTTACAGTGTTATTTAGCTTGTAAGCGTTGGGATTAAGCCAAAGCTCCTAGTACGCAGAATGAAGTCAATGATTATGAAGCGTTTTTGCCTTCTCCTAGATAGATTGGTTAGCATCTGCAAGCAATGTATGTTCTGCCAGTAGGTAGATCTTCTTTCGCTCCATCCAAGGGCGTAGCTAATTTCCAACGGTGAGTCGTCGCCGTCGAGCTGCGTTAATACCACTCGATTAATGCATACTACTTTTTCCTGCTTTACAGCCTGGTTGGTGCCTGCACACGGAATGATTTGAGTGCCCAACCGAGCCAGGTGCTGCCCGGTTCCACGGTCGCAGAGTGTATGCAAATTGGCGTTTGCGAAAAAAAAAGCCTACAACATGTGAACCGTCGTGTCCGGACGGACGAGAGCGATTATCGATTGACTGGGCTGAGTGTGGTTACGAGGCGGTTACATTGCATCCGCTTTAGCGCGTGGCCATCAAGCGGTGCAGGAGCTGGGAAGCAACAAAAAAACGCGTCCTGACGGTCTCCCGGCAGCAGCAGCAGCAGCAGCAGCCGGTTCACGCAGCCAAGGCTCGAATTAATGTATATATGACGGGAGTTGAAGGTACTGGTTTTGTTTCTCTTCTTATATTGGGATGCGGAACCGAAGCTGCTCGGTTGATTGGATTAGCAAAAACCTGGTTTGAGAGGTGCCGCGTGTCCCCCGAGTGTGACACGCGCTTGTGTGTGAGCGGTGTTTTGCGCTCGACATGTCACGCCACCTGTACGCTGTGTGTCGGTGATGATGCCGGTCGTCGACATGGCAGCTAAAGAGTTGGCTACGATCCAATGCAGGATCGATGAACTCTCTTACGCTCGGGTTACGCCGATGAGTGATGCCAAAGAGCAGGTTAAGATCCTGGCAAGCCCCCATATTGAACGATCCTGAACAAAGTGCTTCTATACAAAACTGGATTTGTTGATGACTCTCCCAGTGCAGAGCGCTGTGTGTGAGTGCAGTAATTGTCGACGCGGACAACTAATGGACTTTCACTTACCGCTACCGTTTCGGGACGGTAGAGAGGCTCATCCCAAGCTGTCCCTGTCCATCGCCATCACCATCATTACTGTCTTCATCATTACACGCCCGAAATGCAAACATCCACCGGTGTTGGAGTTCCGGCGCGACCCTCTACCGTGCTTTGAGAGAGAGACAGAAAGAGTGGAAGAAGAGCTGTCTATTGGGTAACATTCACGGCACGAACACGGCAAGCACGCACGCACGAAAGGGCAGAGGAAATTTATTAAATTGTTGCCACCGGTGCCGTGTGAGAGACCCAGAGGTGCGTCCATGTGTATATGCGGGGCAGGGGGCCTTAAAGTAACAGCTGGCGTCGTTTGGAATGATGGGTCTGGGTGGGTGGGATTGGTTTTCATCGTACGCACGCGAGAAGAAAAGAAAAAAAAACACACACGCACACATACATTGGTATGCCATTTTCCCCACGCGACTAAGCCGGCTCTTTACTATGGTGGAGTTTTCCTTGGTGAGCACTGTTACACACATCGAACCTCACTATTTAGGGCGAAAAGAAATAGAGTGAAGTTGAACAAATACAGAAAGGAGGAATGGGGAACAAAAAACCGCTGGAACAATGTACAACGAAAGCTAGTAGTGTGCTGTGGAAGCGAAAACACATACTGGACACAACAACATACTGCAACCCATACTGCTATGTGTTGGACGTCGGCCGCCCGATACAAACGCATCACTCCACATGCCCACCACTTCATGCCCTGACCTCGGGCAAGAGAAATGGACGCTTTCGCGAATATAACAAAAAACAAGAGGCATTTAGCTGCACTTTCTTCTGCATCCCACCGGCTGGAACCGTGTACTCTCATCCTTCGGCAAGCCTCCGGGCAACGGTGTAGCAGCGCGTTAATGCACATTTCATTCCACTGCTTCGCTTGCTCGCATTGCTGCGACATGCACCAGCGGTTCTAGTGGCCGTTTCGGCGGAAGGTGATGATGTTCGGCACACACCGGCCATTCCGTCCGACGAAGGCATGGCTTTCATTTCTTCCAAATCAAACAACCGTGTGTGTGTGTGATGGCGTTTGACGGTTGAGAAGAGCACACCACAACACTGCTGCTTCCTTGCATATCCTTCCTACCCGTTATCAACGTGCAGGGCATGGAAAGCCACACCACGAATCGAACGGAACATGGGTACATGGTCGTACTGCACAACGCACAAACGGACGCGAAATGCCCGGCCGAGTCAGGCAAAGGCAAAACCGCACTTCCAACCATGATGCATCTTGCGTGCCAACGTGCCTTCGTTTCTTACCGTTGGAGTCGTCTTTCGCCGTTGGTTCGTAACAGTTTGACCATATGGGGACATCCCCATCCATGCTGTCCTTCATTTGTTTCGTTCCGTTCGCTCTGTGCATGCCGTATCGTGTTTGGCAAACGTTTTCGGTTTATGCTTCTTCGCATGCGGTTTGTAACACGGAACACGGAACGCGGAGCAGAACACCACCGGGAGCTAATTCCTAGTTTTGCCGTTCGTTCACACAGAGAAACATACACACGAAGAGAATGAGTGATGAGGGAAGCGGACAAAAAATTATGTCATTCCATCGATTTTATACGTTTCGTATCGTTTTCTACCAAAGCTTTGGATGGTGATAAATTTTAAATCATTTAGAGGGCTGATTACCATCGGTGGTGATCGGTTTCCTTACCCTCCTAACAT
>KI423260.1:19819-30312 GCA_000473375.1 Anopheles culicifacies
ACTTGTGATGTCCTGATAGGCAATAAGTCAAATCCAGAACTCCATCAATTCATTCTTCAATCCGTCTTGTACATAAGAAGATGCTGATGATATGTGTCGTCTCCTACATCAACAAAGGTTTGAGAATGGTGGGTTTATCTTCAAGATATTTTGAACTCCAATATATATAGTTCAACAATTCGAGCAAGAGCTTGAACCAAAGATATTCCAACGTCTAAAGCATTTCAGCCTAAGTCTCTGATCCGATAGGCATGATTGGATAGATAGATTAGAGAAATTGAGGCGCGGCACCAGTCTCTGTATCAGTCTGACACAACAGAACCTGATATGTTTGTGATTTACCACGTGCAAGCAGATTTTTTTGCGGTAAGCTTTATTGTATCTGGACTTCTTTGGAGAGTAGAGAGATCCTAACTTTCTGACGTTTCAGATGCGTGGGTATTCGAGTTCCTCCATGCTGTTCTCCCGTCCAGATAACACAGATTCAAGAGGGATCATATTACTCGCTAGGCTAATCATCTCTCCACACTTTTTGGATGAGTTTAGCTATCAACTTGCCCATACATTGAAGGTCTCCAGGTTTTTAACTCGGAGAACTCTATAGATTCGTACCGAATTAATGAAGATAGTAGGAAGAATGCTCCATCCACTCGCAGGTTAGATAAAGAAAAAGCTGAACAAAGATGTGTTTAGTTTGATATGGCAACTGTGCTAATAATACTGCTGCTGCTGGGTAGTTGTGTTGCTGAGTGCTGAATTTCTTAAACCAAGAACATCCCAAACGATACATATCTTAACTCCATCCAGCGATATGCATGTGAAGATCGGAGCCTGTTTTTTCTTGTGGCATTTCCCCTTTAGTGGAGAACACTGGTGGCAATAATAGATTGGAAAGATAATACTTTGTAGAAAGAGCTTCTATTTCGTTCTGATCATCAACCGCGGAAGCGTGACATTTGACCAAACAACCGAAACAAAAAAACGAATATGCCGGAAACCGGAATCGACCACATGGCTGGCAGAGGTGACGATGTGCAGACAACACGACACACGCGTGCTTCACACCGGGGCAACAGTTGCACGAACCCGACTCCTAACAAATTTCAAACAAACAAAAAAGGAAGCACACGCTTGTGGCGAAATGGTGAGGTCAAGCTGCGGCAAGCTGCTGTGAAAAGCTGGAAGGATGCTACCGATTAAGGACTGTTTGTAAGCGACTGAGGAAGGCTTTAGCTGTTGCTGTCCAGCGTTCGCGAACGCTTACTTTATCGATCGAGGCCCCACGGTGTCAGACTCACACTTCCGGTATTTAAACGAAAAGAAGGTTCGAAACGGAGCAGCGGAAACCGGAAATCGTTTGAACCGTTTGACTCTTTCGTTCCGGCACCGTTGACACATCGGGTTCGGTATTTGAATTTGACGAAAGATGCCGGTTGTCGATAGAAAAAGAGAGAGAAAACAATCGAGAAGAAATAGCATTAAACTGCTAAGAAGGGATGTTTGGATGCATACGAAAGAAAGCCTTTTCAATTACTACGAGTGCATCAAATTCGGTAATAGTTTTGTTGTTTTCTTATCCTGCTTCGGCGAAACATGATTGCAAAGTTGTTAACAGTGTGCATGATAAATATCTTTATAGTCAATTTGCTGGCCACTTTTAACCTGATAGATTCCATATCCTGAGGTGCTGGCATTAGGTGTGTGCCGTGTTTCGATCGTAAAACTTTAACCATCGGACCAAGGTTTCACTTCCATGAGGTTTGATGGCATGAAAGCAAAAACGTCAGCTCGTAAACACCCGTTTCATCGTCCGAGTCTCGTTTCGCAGGAGGTAAAAGAAAGCATAAAACCAACAGAGAATAAAATTGTTCCGAACTAAACCAATCCTCCAACCCGTTATCTTTGCAGGGAGAATGAGCAAAAGCGTACCGAGGCATTTGGGATACCCCCGACAACATGTCCGATTAACATGTACTGGAATTGTGTTCCCTGTGGCGGAAAGCGTGAGTAGAGACGTATCAACTGTGTACTTTTATGAGCTGTTGATAGCTGTGATGTTAAACAGGCATTATTTTTATTAACTTGCGTTATGAATGAGGAACAGCCTAGCGAGTGAGAGTCTAGAGATAGTTACTTCATTAAAAGTATACTTTCATAAGTGACATTTAAATTAGTTAAGAATAATCGAATAGCATTCCAATACAAAACGGGTTTCAAATCAAACAAACGATGCCCGAACATAGATCACACAAGATCCAAGAAGAACTTTGCCTCTTTCTTGGGCTATTAGACGAAACGAAGGTAAGGCACAGTCGCAAAACCCTGGTCGGAACTTTGGGAACACCGTGCCAAGCGTGCGTATCGATTACAATTAATTTTCATCCATCGTCGCCTCACCTTCTTGGCGTTGTTCGGTTGCGTTGTCACCAAGATCTAGTCGAGTGGCGCACGGTGAAAACGATACGACACAGCGGGCGATCGTCGATCACGTGCGGCCAGCCAACGCTATCGCTCATGTCCACAGGTTTAAACGCAGACACAAAAGTGGTCCAATGCCCAACCACTCTTCCCTCCAAAGCCACTCTCATTTAAATCATTCCTCTGTCTCTGTGTACGTATTATACGGTTCTCTGATGCGTCGATGCTACAATGTTGGCAAGCGTATGAACCAAGCCATAGTTTCTTCATCGTATTCCTAATGCTTTTTTTATATTTAAACGCCTGCAACATAAGGCCCCGATGAAAAGAGACGATCAAGACAAGACGGACGGTATAATGGTCGAAGATCCGACGAGGAAAAAAAAACTTCTGAACAGGAAGGGAGAGACAAAAAAAGGCTACACGCATAAAGATAGACCCGAATGAAGAAAAGAGTGACTGTCAAGGAAGAGTCTGTCATTGCATCATACAATCGTTAGCAGTATCTATATATATTTGTCATTAAGCAAACGTACCAAATCACCATGATGCGAATGATTGGCTGTATGAGGAAGTTTCTTCTTCACTCTAGAATCAAACAATAGGGAGGACTATTTCGCCACAAACGCCTGATGTGAATGTGTGATGTAATAAATAATATTACTAAGCATCCCGTTCTGAGATGGGAATGTCTAACACAGATGCAACGCATATCTGTTGGAATGGAAATAACAAAGAGTCTTCTACTCTGTGCATGTACGGTTAACTAGAGAGCCTTCACAGAGTGACTCATTTGAAGCGTTACTGTCATATGCGTCAATCTGTCGGGATTAGCGAAGCACAATTTGCAACAGGTTGTGCAATGAAATGTTTGTTAATTGCATCATCGTAACATTGTGATAATACTGAGACCAATGGATTTATGGAAGATAAAATCTGAGCGTCACTCTCTCTCTATCTGCTGCTGGTCTAACACGTTGAATATCCCGCAGTAAACATAACTAATTCGTAAACTGAAACTGAAAGCGCAAGAGCAATCTATTTTGATGTCAGAATTCCTGCCTCTTCTCCAAGAAATCTCTATTAGGTTTCCAGGCTTCAAACACAATTATTGTTGTCCTACTATCGTACCAATTAAAAGTGGGTTTGGTTGTTTGTAACCAACCTCATACCAACCAGCCTGCCCGACTTTGTGTCGTCGCCGTCAATTCCAATGTCTATTTCTGTGGTTGTAGTCACATTTGTATGGTTTCCGCAATATCACTGCACTCGCCATCGGATGTGAGGTTTCTTCTCCCGATCACGTACGGCATGAATGTAGTGCATTAACCTATTTTGTTGGAAACTCCGATAAATTTTAGATAAATAATGAATCTCGCATCTTGTATCTATCTAAGGGAGGAGGAGTGTTCCTCAAATTAAGATTAAGACTCATAAATTAAAAAAACGGCAGTAGCTTTGGTGTAAGATAGAAGGGAGGTCCATCCAAATCATCCCTTGTCAAAAGCTGTAAGCTACCTGGTCCTATAACTTACCTAAAGGCACAGTAAACGATACCGAAACGGTGGTCCTTCCGGTAAATGATAGGGTGTGTCCATCGTGCATGCCTTGGGGGCTTATGTTTATCCTCGATTTAGCACTTCCAACGATTCGCGTTCGGTAATCGTGCCACCCGTTTTCATCCCCGATCCTTCCGGAGGTGTAGAATGTGGCTGAGAGTGTCCGTTGGATATTCAACACCCGGACAAGACGAGCACGGTGAACAAATAAACATTTGCCACTGTCTCGCTAAGCCCAAAGAATGTAGTGCAGAATGAAGAATTAGGATTGAAAAGGGAAAACTCCACAGTTTGAAGGCACAGACTTGCCATAAAAACCTCCATGCACTTCCTCCATAATGGGCAATGTTGCAGTGAAGTTCTTAATGAGTGCGTTTTTTTACGTTAATTGCAGGAGTTTCCTTTTTTTGTGTGTTTTTTGCTTAAATTTGAACGTGTGCAAAGAGTCCAAACCTTGTGTTTTTAGTTTACCAGTGTGCTGATAATTTTTTTTTTAAATAGCAGAAGATGTTGGCATGCTCTAAACGGTTAGTGGATATGTGTGTGTGTGTACAGATGCAACAAAAAATAAAGTATTCCCATCGAATATGGTGTGCGACAACTTTGGAGCTCATCAGCATTAATATGAGGAGGTTTGACTTGTCAGCAAACATCATTCCATACCTCCCCTTCTGCAAGCTAGGTCTGCAAGCGCGGAGGAGCAAAAACAGAACAAAACTTACGAAAAAAGAACATAACCAACAACAAACCTTTTATATAATTCTCGACGTACCGAAAAGGGGTGGCATATTGGAAGGGAGCGAGTAGTGTGCTCCGGTGCATGCGCAGTTGCACTTTTTTGACAACGGAAAAGAGGAATTTGCATATTTCAGCAGCTAAAGACAGACAGTCGAACGAAACCTGGCCGTGGTTGTTTTGCACTGGGCTTTGCACTCCTCAGAGGGATGGTTCCATTGGCAATGAATATTCAGGAGTAATGAAGACATTCAGAGTGCGTTACTGGAGCGCGATGTTCTCGATCGGAGAATACAAGCCCTAGGGTCAAGAATGTTGCGGCATGAGTCGTACAGAGTTGGAATTTATCACACATTTTTTGGCTTAAGTGCATTGGCTGAGTATACAAACAAACAGGGATGTTCGTTTTTTTCCCTGTTGAAGAATTAGAGCAACAAGTTCCCATCGTTGGATTGGATCACTGATAATATATTCAGTATCTTCTGAGACGAGGGCTCTAGATCTGACTCCCATCCACGAGTCTTATAAATTGACGGAGTCACAAACGTTCTAGCGAAGAATTCCAGCATCCTTCAGCTAGTACTTTGCTCTCCTTTTGGGTCTCCAAACAAACGGTTCCATCTGTGTGCAAAATTTCGTTTCGCCAAAGAACTTGCCTGATGAACTCAACCTGCCGTTGCGGCCTCCGTCCTCTGTCGTTCTCACGACGACCAAGAAGAAGAACCCCGGTGCGTGTTTCGTAAAACGAGTTTTACCAGTTAAATTTTAATATTTTCTCTGATACGGTTCTCCGCTAGGACCGAGGTAAGAAGTTGTCGTCCTGTAGTCTGCAGGGAGTTGTTGCACATATAGCAAAAACCTGCTCAAACATACGCCCGACATGAACGGCGTAGGAAGAAGAGGCATGGAATGGAGTTTTGAACAGTTTTGGAAGACTACGACAACAACCACGCACACAAGATCATGCCCAAGACGCCGACGACGACGATGATGATCATGATGATGACGTCCTGGAAAGCGATCGCAAAACGTTTATTCCTCGGGGTTTCTTCTCTCCATTAAACAGCAGCCTTCCTCCGCGCGAGCATCGCCGTGATTAACGCGTTTTTATTCAAATGCAGTACCGGGGGTTTGGGGGTTGCTTCTCGTGTGCGCTCTCCGCCAAAGGATGGAGAAGCGCGTAAAACAAATTTCCCAAAAACAAAAAAAAACATTTGGTCCGCAAAAACTGGCGCGGAACCTGTTGGCGGCTCCTCCACTAACACCATACAACTTGTTGCTGCGCGAGCGGACGTACCGAGGATATGCCGGGCACCTCGGCATCTTTCGCAAGCAGGAACAGGTTGAGGTACGAAGTGGCAATGTGTGTGTGTGTGTGTTATAACAAAAGTGAGACAGGTTTTTTTTCAGTTTCTAAAAAAAGAAGGTACGAAAAAGAATGAAGAACATATAACACGAGGGAAGAATCCGTGGAGGGGGGAATATAAACCGCACACATAACTCCGTTTTCTTACCGTCAAGATCTTGTGCCTGGTGTGATGGCAGGAAGGGTACGAACGCGTTCAATTCCAGATGCGGTCAATGACATGGAACATATATAACAAAATCTTTAAATGCCACGCAAAATGGGAATCGTCAAAAGGAAGTGGGGCATACTATTAAAAGATCAACTCCAAAGCTCTAGTTCTAATGTCATCTTGTTGGACGAAGTGATCTCGGGCCCAATACTATCCATTACCCATTGTGGACCGACACTTGCGTGTGACAACATGGCATCTTAATTTCTGCTTATTCCCAATAATGATGATTGGCACGATTTGTCACTGGATTTACACTTCTCTCAAAGCTCCCGTAAATTATGACAAATGGAATCAAAGCTCTCGGAGTGGAGGTGTCGAAGGAGGGTTTTGCTTGTCAGCCAAATTCCATGACAGAGCATTTCAATCCTTGTGGGTTTTGCTTTGTTTGTTTGATTTGCTACTATTTATTTCACTAAACACGAAGTGAAAAGCGTTAAAATGGTTAAATACACCTCCTCCACCTGTGTTTTGGGCGAGCATACCGCCGGAATTGCCTTAACGCGTGGCTGCGCACACGTGAAACATCGTGGAAATGTGAAACCGGCCACTACAAATGGTGCGGCGGCAGCGTGCGGTGGTAAACCATTATTAACGGCAGCGATAAAGCGTGTCTTTCGGGTAGGAAAGTTTGTTGGAACATCGGTTCAATTCGAACCGATCACTCGCACAGACACAGGAAAGACGGTAATGAACGCGATCGCACACTGATCAGGCGCTTAATAAGCTTCCCAGCGTCCGCTTGTAGCGTTATCGCTCCGCTGCTTGCCGTCTTCTGTTGTTTTTTTTGTTGGTTCGGTCTCATCCGAAGCTACTTGTACCCCATTTCAAAAAGATTATCGGTGACAAAACGATCATCTCCGATCCGGTGCCATCCTACGCGCACGGATGTTTCTCCAGCAGCGGAATAAATCACCCCAACAGATTCCGTTTGTCATTGCTTTATCTTTCGGTGTACCATTTTTACTCACCACAGCCTGCGGTTGCCCCCTTGGGTTCGGAAAGCGATAAGATGGGAACGGTAAAGAGGGAGAACAACGTACAGAAGCGCAGACTTGACCGATCCCGTAGAATGGGTGTATGTGAAATGGGTTTTCATTTATCAAAATCAAGCCACCACGGTTTGGACAGAACATGAAGGCGCCGGCGCTTTTTTTTTGCTTTCGTCGGGCTGGTTCTTCTATGTGGGCAAGCGGCTTTATGACTAGCAACTGCTATTTATAACGGATGAAGAGTGGGACTGATTGTGGTTATCATTTACCCGAGGTTACGAGGCTTAGTTAGTTAGAACTAGTAGCATCTCCAGAGCACTGTTAAAGATGCTTCTCTCCAACTTCCGAGAGTTCAATGCGGATCAGAGTATTTCACATGTTCAAAGGTTATGATGAGATGGCAAAAATCCCCACGACACGCATGACGTTTGAAAAATGTCTAATAGCTACTGTTGCTAGAGGTTGCTAAATTAGACACTCTGCTGAGCACCTGACATACACTAGACATTGAAGAAATGCCATCAAATCGTATCGTATCACTTGAAGTGATGTCATGATGATAAGCCACCCATAACCAAACAGTCTTGGTTTACTCACTCACTCCAGGACGGCCAGCGTCGCTTATCAGGTGGCTAAGGTAGTAGCACCTGGGCTTTTGTTTTATGGCCCAGCTTTACTTAAGATAAGCATCATTCAAAACGGGTGCAGCAACGCGCCCGTTAGCATCGGTGTATGTGAAGGAGAAACCCATCGGAAGGTGTGATAGTAGGACCTCTAGCCCTTCGGCCCCTTGGAACGTCCAGAACTCGTATTATGGGGCGTGTGCAATGTTGTAGATTTAACACGGATTTTTATGGTTTCTTTGCTACTGCTTCCCTTGCTGTTTTATGAAGCGATCCATATTCCCCCAAGATCTGGTTACGATCGTGGCCGATCAGTAGTTCTTTTTTCTCTCTGCGTGGAATGCCTACGGTGGTTGCGGTTCTATCGGTCTTTGGAAGCACCACAAGCAATATCAGATAATGCCATCCAATTACCTTCCATTCTTCGCTTAGTCATCGGAAGCACCCAGTGTGCCCCTTAAGGGATCTGCGTCCGCTGTAAGTTCGGAGGTGTTAATTTGCGCTAGACCATTCGATCACCGCAGTGCAGAAGGATTTCCCCGAGCGGGGCATCAATTTTCACTCTCATCCGTGCGATGCTCCGGCCGATACAGTTGGCCTGCTTCCAACGGTGTACGAGCGTACGAGGTGTGTTCCACATGTACGCCACGCAAATGGCTTCAAGGGTGCGTGGACGACGGGTTGATGATGCTCCCCCAAATAATGGGATCAAACGAAAAGCGGGAGAGGCCAAAGTGGTCAGTGATTGCCTGGGCGGCTGCCGGTACTCTATAATTATGCCGATCGTACTGCACCTCCGCCGTACGTCACACCCGGCAGTTGGTTATGGCGCGTGCGCGGATAAGCCCACATTTATTGGGCGATTTTCGATGGTTATATTGCACGCTCAAGTACTGTGCAAGCTTTTTAAGGCATCTCGATATAATCTTCCACCGATACGCATCCGCCTGATCGCTCGCAACTGCAACGGAAGCGTGTACACAGTTACACGGACGTTTAATTCTAAAAGCAACACATACCTGGCTATTTATTGTTAGGGTATGATCTGTGGGGGTGGGGGTATTGGTATGGCTTGGTGAAATGAAATCGAAATCACATCACCTTTTACTGGCTCACTGTTGTTTCGCCTTCCATCGGCACCTTTTTGCAGCACTACCTACGAAGACACGCGTGCGCCATAATAGATGTCCGAAAATAGAACGTGGTCTCCTGCTGCTGTTGGTGTGCTCTAGCCGTACGACAAATGCAGGATTGTCACCGTCCCAAAACATTCCATCGTACACATCTGCCTGCGTGCACTACCTGCCTCCTGCACACCCCACCATGGCCATTCACTCCGCTTTGGATATTATCTTTCACGCAGAGGTTTACTACCACCGCTGCGGAGTGTTCTTGTTCGTTCGTTCGGAAAACCCCGTATCCGACATTGTTGTATCGTCGGGAGCAACTCTTTACCGGTGTGTACTTCGCTGTAGATAGAGCCAGTCTTGAGATTTATCTGCCCAGCACGGGTACACTCACACACGTCCTGATCGCAGGCACGCAGGGGAAATTTAAAGCTGTGCGTTAAGTATTTATTGCCGGCATTATTGAGGATGGTGTGGTGTCGGGTTTTTTGCTACTTTGACGGGGACTTTGTTGTAATGGACGGTAGGCGATTAGGCGAGAGTCTTACGAAGCTTAATCTTCCGAAGACATAGGGTATAGTGAGCATTAGGAACGGGTACAACTTTGTCAACCAACTCTTCGATAAGACGTTCCAAATTTTGCAGTTAACAAAACGCAAAACGCTTGGGTTTTAAATTCTAATGAGAGCTCCAGTCCTTCAGTAAACCTTTTTAGTTCGAAACTCTCGTCTATTGTCTAATCGATTTCTCGAATCAGGGGGGAAAAGATAGAGAATATATTTGCATACATCTAATTAACGGGCACGGTCGGTTGACTGTTGTTACTTTTTGAATAATTCAATACAAGAAGCAAGAACACCCTTGAAAGTGAACCGAGTTGGATGAGTTGTCCGTACAGTGGGAATGTGCGAGGAACCCAACGCTCTATCGACGAAGTGAGGCAAAGTTCTTTGAAAACTATTTCTATACTTACCATAAAGTTCAAAACGGTTCACCGACAGCTTTGGACGATCCCTGAAGAGCTTCGTGTCAAAATGGTGTCACTTGGGCTGTCAGTGGTTTAGCTGACATTTGCCATGCGATTACTTAAATTTAATCGGTTTTTGGTTCTACGTAGAGCCTTGCACAAACGCGTGGTGGGTTTTTTGGAGTAGAGAGTCCCTAAAGCTCAATTAGTTCTTTCAACAAGAGGGACTTCCACAACTTAAACTAACCGCTGGTTACAATTCGGCTCTTTCTGGAGAAGAGATATACATTTTGTTGATGTTCGTTTAGCTGATAGTTGTTTAACTTTTGCAGCAAATAGCTGGATATGGTACTGGAACTGGTCCTACGCCGTTTATTAGAAATGTGTAGTCATTGAAATAATAAAATCAATAAAAATCAACAATTCACATGCTTGATGTAATTATTCCGCGACAAATCGTGTCGTATTAATCGATCGATCGAGGTGATCCGTAGT
>KI423261.1:0-24863 GCA_000473375.1 Anopheles culicifacies
ATACTTATACACATTAAGTAGGTGTAAATAGGAGAGTTCGGTAAGGCTGCGATCCATGCTATTAGGAGATCTGACGTCAGCAACAAAATCAAAGCAATTGTAACAGAAAAAAAAGGAAAAAAAAACCCATGAACAAGTACGAATGGAATGAATGGAATGCTATTTTCAATTGCATTTAGCGGCATTTTCACGCAACCAAGAATAAGTTCTTGTTTTTACTTTCTATATTAGATCTGATCTTTGCTACCAAGTTTATTTAATTATGTTCTCTGTTTAATGTGGAGTTCATTTATAGTATTTCGTAAAAACAAATAGATTTGTAACATTTACTGGAAGGGAACACGATCGTATAGAAATAAGCTTCATTTTGCTTTCGAGCTTCGAATATGGCAGTAAGTTTTCTTTAGTACGCGCCTATGAGTATGCAATCCACATTACCGTAAGTACATGCGTTGTCCTGTATCATTCCCATTGTTTTACATCACGAGCTTCTGGGAAGTAATGGATTGACAATGTACAACATTGCGCGCTGAAAATAAAAGCAATTTTATTGATAGCCAGCGTATTCTATCGATGGTATTTACTTTTTATTAAATTAAGTTGCAAGAATGTATTTTTGAAGAGCTATGAGTATCAATACACAAGGTCCAGCTTTGTTTTTAGTTTTCCATACTTTTATGTATCTACTACAATAATTGCTTTCCATCCACAAAATAAAGTTAAAACATACTTCAATTATTATGTTATGCTTTTCCTTATTGAGTTGTTCTTTTGTAATTTTTTATACACATTTTGAACAGATTATTATGGACTTATTGTTGAATTATCTGTGCTTTTTTTTGTTAAATCTGCCGAAGCAAACCATTTGTGATCCTGATTCTTGTTTACATCTTAACATGTGGTCACTCTAGTTCAAGATTATAAAGGTCATGATGGCATGATATCGATATCGTTGTTCCTTTATATTGTTAAAAGTTTTCTGCAGACCAAAGTCACTGGCAGTCTTTACAGAGTGTCAAAGACTTTTCTTTCTTCTTTCGCCTTCTAAGAGATAGGACTTTCCAATTGTGTTCCGATGTGCTTCTTGGGTTTATTAATTTAACCAAATCATCAATATGTATGTTATTGGTTATTGGTTACTGCGGGCACGTCCCTGTCAGCAAAGAAGAATTACACGATAGGTACCAAAGCAGGCCAGGGACATTCCCTTATATGCCTTGTCGTTTAGATTTATACTTGCAAATTTCGAAAGCACACTCACACCCGAATAAAGAGAGGAAAACATAATTGAATAGCTACATTATTTAGTCCAAGAAACTTTCGGGATATCGAAGTGTTCGGTCAGACTGTCGAGATGCATGTTGAACAGTTCCACGCGTTGTTTGTGAGTCATTTGCGCCTTCTCCACGATGCGTTTGTTTTGCTACAGTGAGATAAGAAAATTGAGAAAGTTTAACTTTACAACCTGAGGCCAAATTGAAAGCGGTTTCTCGTTGTAATCATCCGGTGTTTTGCATACATAGTTGGAATGTTGGTTACGTTAAACGTATAACGCAGTACATGCTTCCGTCTAACATTGAAAAGCGCATTCCGGAACTTACCATTTTCTCCTGCATCTTTTTAAACGATTCCTCCGCCTTTGTCAGCGTGCGTCCTTCGGTCTTGCTGGTCTGTGCCTGTTGCTTGCGGTCCTCGCTTTTACCGGGATCTTCCATTACGGCACGTATTATTTTTTCCTTCTCCTTTTTCTTATCCTTTTTCTTGTGCTTTTTCTTCGTATCGGAGTCATTCTTTAGCTTCAGTTTGCTTTTGCTTACATGCTGATACTCGTCGGACATTGCTGATTGGAATGCGAATACAATCACAGCTAAAACGAAACAAATCGAACAATATCAGTCGGTTGTGATTTACGTACCATCATCACTACTATGGCGCCATCAAAAGCAACGGAAGGATTATTCGAATCTCTTGAGATTTCACCTTTTTTAAGCAAATTTCTGTTCTCGATCGTGCAGCTTGGATGTTGAAACACAAAGATTTGTTTTGTTTTGATTTCTGCTACGCTGCTGTCAATCGATTTGAACAAGATATATACAGATCGGTAAGCTGCAATTTGTCGGCAGTAAAAATACATCAGCAAATGTTAATTGCTAACGGTTTTTGAAAAACTTTGTCTGAGAATAATAAAAGGTTTGATTTTCTTAATAGCATAATCATAATTCTATTGATGCTGGCAGTATGATTTACAGCAAGGTAATCGATTATCTTTTCTGTAATCGGAGTCACCCTGTGGTTGGAACCAAGGTCAAACAAAGTGTTTTGACAGCTCTGCCAAACTCAACTTGACACACATATAAACACATTTATAAACCAAAATACCGTCCGTCCAACCGTCCAAAAATTATGTGTTTTGTTGTCGACAAAATTGGCGAATTTTCATAACTTCTCAACGAAGATATGTCGGATGTGGTAAGTAAATGAATCTTTATTACCAGTAGCTACGAATCATTGCTTAGAGGTATGGTTTGTTGTAGTTCTACGAGGCATTTTATGAGACCAGTTGAATACCAAGCAAACTAGCGACAAGATCCTTGTTCACGATCAACTCAATGTTCCGGGAAAGGATATGAAAGCTAGTTTTTTTTGGCAATTGCCTTCCTTTGTGGTGACGTTAGTTTATGCAATGCTTTCTACATGCAATCCAACTGCTTACATTCTTATAACGAATGACATCGATAGAAAGATAGGCGAGCTTTTGGATTTGTTTAAGTTGATTGTTGAAGAAAACCCGTATCATTATATTCTTACAAACTCGTACATTGATTGCGAAGGTGTATTGTACATCTAACAACAATTATGCGTCTTATTTTTGCTTGGAATCGTCGGTAATTTCTTCAATCGTTGCCGTGGATGGGTTGGGTGTATTCAGCTTGTAAATGCTGTAGTTGAGTACGGTGGCAAATGCGCACCAGGCAAAGTATGGAATGAACAGGTATCCTGCGAGCTTGTCAACGCCGTAGAAAGCAATTCCGGTCGCCGCTACCGACCCAGTCAGGGCTACGATTTCAACAGCGCTCTGGAATAGGAAAAGAAGCAGTTTAGCTCTCTGAAGTCAAACGATCATGAAGCAAAGGTGTGTTTACCCATTTCAGTTCATGCATTCCGAAGAAGATGGGTGTCCATGCCCAGTTGAGTGCGAGCTGGGTACCGTAGAGTATCAGCGGAACACGGGCTGGGCCACTAAAGCCACCGCCCGCCTTATACACCAAGTACGATGCGTACCCCATACTGCTGTATAGTGTTGCCCATACCGGACCGAACAGCCAGTTCGGTGGTTTGAATGATGGAAACTTGAGATAGTTGTACCAGCTGGTAATCTGCGACCGGGTAGATTTTCCGTTCACGAATCCTCCCAGTTGGGGCAGAAGGACGGCACTGACGATCTTTGCTATTTCACCTTTATTCTCCAACATTCTGTCGATGGTTCCGGAACAACCGAAGCTAACAAACTGTTGGTTTTTTTGCAACTGAATGTATCTATCACCAACCAGTATGCACGTAACTTCCCGAAGAACTTAGTCCAAAGATAACGCAAGATAAAATGGAGATAAACCGAAGTAAATAATGAATGCACTCGCGGAACGTTTGCTGTACCCTATAATGCCATGTACGTTTCACGATTATGACTTGACTATTTCACAACTCTGCAATCTCATGCTAGGCCTCTTTAATGTCACGAATTTCGACAGTCAGCTATGATGACGATGTTGTTTTTATTGCGTTTAGAGTGCGTTTGTTGTTTGCTTTGTAGCAGTATGTTTGTGTGGGTGAATCAGTTCATACTCCCAGATGTTCCTAACTTAGGAGAATGAAAAAAGGGGAAAAAATGAAGAAACGATGGTCATGTAATCGAGAACATTCACAGGAATCACCCTGTGTCTGCCGGATTGCATGCAAGCTATGTGCGGAACATGATAAAATTCAATTAAATGGAAGCTCTCTGAATGTTCTTTAGGGTTTCATCAACACATTTTATACATCTTCATGTCTGTCGTAGAATATTTATTCCTTAGAAGAATTATACGCGATGGCCTGGCTTGATGTTTCTGGCAAGGCCAGATTATAAATGTACTTTCAATAAATTACAGCAAGCTGATCTTCTCCACTCCATCTTCTGCTCCATATGATGTCTGATAGGTTTAACTCCACTTAATCCATCAAAGTTCACCGAAATGGTCACTGACTAACACCCTCTTGACACATTCCGCCAAACAACGCCGCTATCCCATGCTTCCGCTAAGATAGGGCGAGGGCGTTGGCGTCTTCTACCAGCAACGCCCACGGCAAAGTCGTCAGCCGTAAGAGGTTGGGTTTCTCAAATATTTGCTGGGGCATCGAAGATCGTCGGATAATTTGCCAATCGAAGAACACACAATGTTTACGTATTTCGTAGATTTCGAATTGTACAGGATATTCGAAATCGTATAGAATTAAATTCATCATTTATTATGCTTTAACGTATGTTTCGTAAGATACGAATTAATACTTGTTGCATGCCTAAAGGTTAGACCTATGTTTCGGACTGTAGACAAACTGCGAAATCTTCGATTCCACATAATCGAGAAATATATTTCACGTGTGACGGCAATCAACATGAATGGTAAGTCCGTACAATAATATGCGCAGTATATACACAAAATGTAGCAATTCCAATGTTATCTGCTGAAGCACCTAGATTATGCGGCAATAAGTCCCCCTCGCATACCCCTGGTATGATCCCCCTGATACATACATACCGTGCTAGAATGGTTTATACTTCGGCCAGACTTGGTCGATGAAAAAGTGTGGTTTAATTCTGTGCGTCCAGCGATAGGAAAGGATTCTTTTCCTCCACAAAGTGGAACGCTTCACGGATGCGTGGTGTAAGCAGTAGCTGTAGAAACTCCGACTGCTCGCTCGGCAGAAGCTTTATCAACTCAATAGAAGCGACGATAAGCTGTCTTAAGGCAGATGTTTTATGCGATACGTCCTTTTGAATGCTTAGTGCACGCTGCTGTTCAATTTCCGGCGGTATTGATTGCTTCTGCCGCTCATTGTCCGATGGGACCGTTACGGGTTGACTGTCACTTTTGGGTGCATTTTTCAATACCGGCTGCGGCTGCTCAGTAAGATCGGGCTGTTGCTGATTCGGAGGCTCAAAGTCCTTCGTCTGCTCCTGCGCCGGCTGTCCATTAGTGTTGGGCAGGTAGCACGGGTGATGCGGATGGGACAATGTTCTCGGCTCTCTTCTGGCTGGGATGCCTACGATTTCTCCATCGTAACCCGTCTTCCGGATACCGTCGTTAGTCTGTTTCAATCCCGACGCTTGCTGTCCGCAGTGTTCCTCGCTGGATTGGTCCGCATAGTACACGATGCCCGGTTCGGTGCATTCACGGTTCTCGCCGAATTGATTGTCCAGTTCATCACAAACTTCCGCATATTTGTGTGGCTTGCGTGTAAAATTGCACTCCCGATCACTCTCCAGGTGCTGTATGAAGTGATCGGCGATCATCTCCCACAAGTCCCTCAATGCAAACAGGTAGTGAATACATTTCTCATCGCCCTTAGATGGATGCAATCCGGTCGAGTACTGGTCGCAGCACGAACTAAGCAGATACCGAACGTCCTCGGCCGTGAGGTTGTGTATGCGCACGTTATTGAGATACATGTCCACCAGCGCCATGTAGTGTATGATCCAGGACGAGTTCATCTGTTTGTAGAGATTGGCGGCGTAGTCAATGCCGGACACTTTCTGTATCAGGAACTTCAACCCAGGCCGTGTATCGAACTCGACCGCAGCAATCAAAAACTGGCGCAAAGCTCGCAACAGTATCTCTTTGCTGTTCTGTCCGAGATAGAACAGCGTTTTCGACCCACCGACGCTGCTTTGCTGAGTCGCACCTGCACTACCCGTGGCAGCTTCCGCACCGCTCGTATAGAAGCAGGTGTTCAGCTCGCTCGGTACATTCGACAGACCACTCAGCAAAATGTTTGCGATTAACTGTAGCAACATCTGGCTGGCAAGCATGCCGACAATCAAATTGCGATATGGAATGCGTATTATGTAGCAGTCCACTGCTAACCCGTAGGACGACGATATCCCGGACGTATGAGCGGAACTACCGGCAGTCGTGGTGTTTACCGACTGTGTCATGCTTCCATTGCACTGCAGTGGGTACAGCAAAAACGAGTAGGATCTATCTTCCTGCGGTACAGCGAGATTTCGCCCACCAAGCGCATCTCGCTGAGTGTCCATTAGAAATACCTGCTGAGCTAAGGAATGAATTCGCTGCAGTTCTTCCGGTGTACTGTCCCTACGAGCTGCCACCTTCACATTTGCGCAATCTCCGTAGAAACTGTTCGAGTTGCGATTGAACGCAAATATGAGCTGCTTTAGTGGCGCCATCGATACCGTACTTGCACGATGGATGGCGGATGCGATGATCACCCACTGATCTTCGTCGAACATATAGCCGGCGGAGAAAATGATGTGTTTCATGCAGGAAACACCGACCCGTGCGATGGTTTCCTGCGACTGGGCTGAACATTCGATCAGCACGAGCAGCAACTGTTTGAGCGCTAGTATAGCCGAGCTGGGCAGACGGGTCGAGGAGAATGCCTTGCCAGACGGTTGTTCATCATCGTGGGATTTGCTCTGTCGCTGGTACTTTCCATCGTTCGATCCTCGCAGGTTCGATCTGACCGTAGATGGTGACGAGGCGTTCAATGTGCTGTGACCCAGCAAGGACTCGCTTCCAATCACCACTCGATCACCCAACGACTCGAGCGACTGTGATTTGGCAAGAAAGTCCACCACCAGATCGGTAGTCATGCAACAGCAGTGCTTAAAGTTCTTCTCAATCAGTACCCAGTTTTTCTGCGCCTTGTTTACGTATCGTAGCCAATCCTGTATCATCGGTATGAGCAGATGATTGATGCAGTAGAAACCAAATTCCACTCCCGGGCTAATCATGAGTGCCTTGAACAGTTTAAATATAGACTGCAGTATCGGTGACTGGTGTGCTATTGGGCAGACGATCAGCGAGTTAGTGAGACCATCCAGCAGGAGAAACCATACCTTCAGCACACCGCTCGGTCGGTCAAGCTCGTCGATTTTCCGAATCGACTCCTTGTCGATGTGCAGCGAACGATAGCTGATCATGCACTGTTCGTTCGTGTTTTGCAGATAGTCCTGCCCGAAGAACGTAAAGTTTTCCATCGAGTTCGGTATGTTGGCGTCTATAATGTGCGTGTAGGTAATGCCCTTGATTTTGTACGTTGAGTGCAAGTTTGGACACTGCGGCATGTTGTACATAAAGTCTAGTATGGAGGCACATCGCTCTAGAAATTTGAGCGCATCGTACAGAAAGTCGCCTGAGCGCATTGTTAGCGATATGTCTTCCGGGCCCGTCGTCGTATACTGGCCGTGGTCGGTTGCCGACGGTCCACTGCCAGATATCTCCAGATACGACAACAGGCAGAGTATGCAATCAAGTCCGGCATTAGCAAACACCAGCATGTTGTCCGTTTCGAGAAACACCCGAAAGATGTCGATGATATTGGACAAATGTACCGGCCGATTGCGGGCCGTACGTAGCGTACCGAAGAGCGGTCTCCAACCGGACCGTATCTCAGTACGGTGAGCTTCAACAATCTCGTACAGACATGCCACGATTTGATCCTGCACGTCAATGTCGCACGTGTCCATGCTAAGCAAATTTTCAAACGGTTTCAGCAACGCTTCGTTGAAGTGAAAGTGTGGCAGCTCCGTCTGCTCCACCAGCAGCGCAGTAATGATATCGTGTATGTACTCGATCGCACGCTTAGAGATACTGCGATCCTTGTGACATGCGGCCTATAATAGCGAATAGAATAAAACAGTAACATTCAGTAAAGAAAGATTACGATCTCGTGCAGGACACTTACATCCATCAGGTGTGGCCCAGTGATTGCCCAAACTTTGAGCACGTGCAACAGAGGGCGAGGACCGCGGAATACCTTCAACGTTACATCTCCAACACGATGTAGCAATAAAGACAGTGGCAAGGAATCATTCTTTATCTTCCATGGTCGACCAAGCCACCAGGACTTTTTGCCTTTCTTGAGCGACGTGCTGCGGTAGAGCTGTTCCCTTGATGCCCGGCATAAGCTCCTAAGGAACTGCTGCAGTGCGGGCAGGCTGAGCCGCTCGGCAGCTTCCGAAAACAGTACATCGGCTTGGTGTGACAGTGCGCACAACATCTTGGCTGTGTCTGTCTGCGTTAGGTTTACCGCATCATTTCCCGAATACGCCTTCAGTATAGTGATAACATTAATATTGGCGTTTGTGTTCGGTGCTTGAAGAAAACTGTAGACGTCGACACTGTGAAGAAAAGCATAGGAAAGATTAAACACACTAAACGATAGAGCGGGTTTATTCAAAACCCATTTGCCTACCATGTTTCATCCTCATCGACAGAATACAGTGAAAGGTGTTGCCGGTCCGACTGTGCATCATTCTTGCCGAACTGCTGCTGATCCGATGCGTCCTTACATTGTCCAACGCCCGACGCATTGCCAACGTTCGTGGTATTGTTTTGCGAACTGAACAGATCATGTTCGAGCTGTGTTACATGTCGACAGACGGAAAACACCGGCAACCAACAGTCGGCACTGTGGGAACCCAACTCGAGACCTCCCGATAATACCACATCCATGGAGAGTGCATGGCTGGCCGGAATTTTAGGGCCCGCATTCTGGCACACATTTGATGCGATTAGATTGATGATTTTTCCGGCCAAATGCTGTAGGCTGAGAGCATTGCTAAGCGTCGCTGCCGCGTGGAGACCATCAAGACTCAGCGCATATAGCGTTTCTCCCGAGCCGCGCGTTTCCTTGCGCACTCGAAGCGTCTTTTTGGAAAGCTTTACTAGCCGTGCTGTAGGGGACCCGTCTACTTCACCCAATCCCGCTGTCAATACCGCCACCATCGAGTCCCAACAACAGGTGAGCAGACGACGTGCGATCTTACGTGCCGCTCGCTGTTTAACAGTCTGTTCGCTGTGTATCCGTACGACGGATTGTAGTCGCTGCCAATCGGAAAGCATCTGTGTTGGGCCGGTACCACCTGCATCGTGCAGCATATCAAGCAAAGCGCAATGAGTGCCTGTCTGGTCGCCAACACGTAGCGTGATGCTTAACGCCTGCAGCGGGTTTGCGGCCAGAATGCATTGGTAGAGTTCGCGGAGCCACGCAGCCGACAAGTACACCAAGATTCCGGAATTTTGCACGGAAGTTACAAACTGCTGCTCGGTGAGTGGAATTGCGGCCGGTTTTTGTCCATCAGCGCTTCCGCCACCACCGTCATCATCGTAGTGGCCTCCACTGACTAGTTGCAGTGCGAGCAGGAGTGCGGAATAAGTAGCCAGATAGATGCCATCCGCATTGAGTGCCGTCAGGGCACTGTAATCGCCGTCGCCACGCGTAGCACTATTACGTTGGCAGACACGCGATGCAAACTCTTGCACAGCTTCATCAATCTCGATAGATGTCTTGAGACGTAGCAGAGAGGGTACCAGCTCACCTGCAAGTACGGCCGCAAAGTCTCTGGCGTGTTGTCTATCACAATCACCATCGGAACGACCGCTCGAGCCAGAGTCGTCGATGTGTGCCCACAGCCAGTTGCCTTGGCTAGTTTTCGACGATACGTCATCACCGGATGAATGGGTTTCGTCCTCTGGACCCTCGGTATCACCTGAACCCACTGAACCCAACTCTGGATCAATAGCACCCTGCTCTAGCGGACCATCCGCATCCGATTCCGATGATGATTCGAATCCACTCTGCCTTAGTTCGGCTACTGCGTCCCGATACGGTGGTGGTAGTCGGGTCATCGATTGATACGTGAGTGGCCCGGTGTAGTCAGCATCCGACAGTACCGCATAGCGTTCGTTCACTGCCTCGGCAATCCGATCGCCGATAAGTGATTCATCGAAATTACCAGATGAGAGTACCTGTAGACTCTCCAGTAGGGCTACCACACACTCCACACTTGAGCTAAGTGCACCGTATACAGAGGCACTGCCATGATGCCATGCTGCTGCACACTCCTCCATCGCGTCAATTAACCTATTTGTTCAGTCGAGCAAAAAAAAAAAGAAGAAGAAAAGTCCAAATATTGGAAGCAAATGAGAGGGAGATAAGACTAGATGCTCGAAGGTGTTACATACAGTCGGAACAGTGCCATATCATCGCTACTGCTCTGGGTCTTGTCGGGATATAGAATTATAGCAAGATCGATAAGCCGTTCCGGGGATTTGAAGATTTCTCGCGCATAGCGCAACGGTTCCGCCCTATTACTTGGCACCGGTAGCAAAAGCATCCGGTGGAACAATGCTTCCAGCATTGGTCGAAGGCTACCTTGCGCGCCCGCTATTCGCAGTAGCTGAATGCTTGTCAAGTAGATACAGCGAGCTTGCGGACCATCCAAACCTGGTCGTGTGAAGAATCCTCGATTCTCGCTCTCGATCAGATGTATTGCATCTCTGTAAAAACGGTAGATCGAATCTCGTTAGCCATCTAATGCATGTCAGATGTTGTTGAGACATCCCTACCGGTAGGTAAATTTCTTGTCTTTGTTCACACGCCCAGGTGAACCCATCGTAGCGGCCAGGGTTGGGCAGAATTTTTGCCACAGGAATGCGGTAAAGTGTGGATTAGCGTGCACGTCCGATGGCAGCGACACTACCAGTGTCAGTATACACTCCATGAGATATAGTGAACTGTTTGTAGCACTATCACTTGCCTTGGTGTTACCGCTTGCCGGTTCGACCAATCTGCTGCACAGCCACTGCATTACCGGTATTACCTCATTGTATACAGCCGCCGCCATGCCAAGGCTTATGATACCCGTTGGATCGAGACGCACAATCTCCTCTGCCTCATCCTTCAGGAATGCACAGAACGTACGCAAACATTGGCTACCGGCGGCTAATGACGCTGCCTTAACCGCACGTGATCCATTCTCCCAACATTCACCACACTTGGACAACATTTCGATCAATAGCCGACCGTTTAGGGTGCAGGTTTGTGAGCAGGCCATCGCCAGGATTAAGCGCAGCACATTCACCACCGTATCTTCGTTCGCAATAGTGGAGAGACTGGATGTGGCCCGTAACAGCTGGGCCGGTAGCCACAGTGAGTCATCTTCCGGCTCCAGCCCGATGAAAAATCGCTCGTCACGGATGATGCGCTACAATATGGTAGATAGTTAGATGGGGAAAACGCTGGCAGCGATGGTGCGTCACTTACATGCAAACCGTTCAGTCCGAAGGTAATAAATTTGGGACGTTTCGTTTCCAACGCCATTTGCAGGGCCGTAAAGCAAACGGAGCGCAACTCGTAGGATGGGTCCCGGTGCATTCCATGCTGGCGGGATAGTTTCTCTGCGAACGCAACGAAGGGTGTTGTGAGCATGTGAGGCAGTGTTTGTGCCAATGCCGACCAAATATCGATTGTATCGTGCTGCAGTGCAGCGCGTGACGCCATAGTGGCAGAGGGCTAGCGCATTGTACCTACCGTGTGCAATTTGTGCGGCTTGTTTAAGATTTTGCAGCTTACTCCCTATCGCTTCCTTCACTATCGACATCAGCAGTTCTTCCATTGCGTGCACTATCAAATGTTCACCCCACCCAGGACAATGTAACATACGTTACACGCAAATTAGGCTTCTAGCTAACACACCCCCAGCAGGATTTCATTTACACAGCGAACCAGGTGCTGATCTTATGTGTCACTAATTACTGATGATGGCTATCGAAACGATAAATTAGTTATTGGCGAAGAAAAAAAACATCAAATGTGTGAAAAAATATATATCCACAAGATATCAAATCTTCCACCGTATTAACGCTAGTGTACCTCTGGCTGATGTAGGAATTTTGCAGTTCTCAGCTCAGCAGTCTGCAGTGTTGAATGATGTATGGTTGATATTGAATTGAAGCACAAAGGCCGTATCAATTCCTAGTTTGATATATGAATATGTTAACACAGACACTCAGTAACTCTACCATATTTTTAAGCACACACGAATGTTCACCAGCACATCATATGTGATGTCCAGACCATGAATGTATCTGGTCGCAGGACAATGGTGGAACTGGATAACAATATTGTACACATATTTTGCAGTAGTTTTTGCGGTTACCTTCTACTACCTTCCTGCTTTATTCGCTAATACGTTACAAAAGGAAACGCGGAAAAAAACTTTCAACTTCCTTTCAGATTACGCGCACATAAACTAAACGATGTAAACTGTGTCTGTTTCGATTTTTTGCTTACGGCTTGCAAGGCGCATGCCTGTAACGAGATGCAATGTAAAATCGATTAATTGTCTGACAACGAACATATTGTCGACCGGTGTAGGGTTTGTTGGAAGCGGTACGTAGAAGCGAATGTGTTAGCTAATGTTTTGCAAAACATTTATAAAACTTTTGATTTGTAAGAGCGCTTTCGCTTGTTGTATGTTGGGTCAGTGTGCACTAAAAGTTACAGTTTCATTTTTAAATCTAAAGGCGATCTGCGATAATAAAATCAAAAGAATTGGACATTATACCACGTGCCAAAAGGGAAAACATATATAGCAATACCTACATGATATTGTACTGCGATATAGCTTTATTACAATTATCTTTATTTTATTTTAACCGATTTTTTGGCATATTCCTTTTTTATTTCCTGTTTAACGATTGGATGTCTCATCCTGTTACTCGTAGCGTAAATTGTTCAAAGAATATTAATTTCTGCATTATGGGTTACGGTTGAATCGAGATTTAAACTCACACAGGATGTGTAGTTGCTCAACCTGATCTATTGTGAGCCTTCAGACCAGGAAAAAGGCTGTAGTGCTGTCCAACGCCAAACACTAAAAAAGACAGCACTAAAAAAGAAAGTCTCCTGTGCAATTACGCCAGGTTTTCAATTAACGAATTAGTCAAAAAACAATGCCTTACGCTAGCTATTCTAGCTAATTTCCTACTCATATTAATGATTCTTTCTATTTTGTTCGAACGTTTGACAAGTCTCCATAATTCTTTGCAAAATTTTCAATTCAAAAGATAATTTCAAATGTTTAATGAAATCTTCCAAATCTGCACGATATTCAAGAATGAAAAAATGTAAAATTTACACGCATTTTAGGTTTGACACCTCTGCTCCTATAAGCACCTTGAGCAGCTGTCAAACTTCTTGTTTGGCTGCGACCAAACTGCGGCATTGTTTATTTAGTTTATTTTTATTAAAAAGCTCACCGAATCCGGTCGCCTGGTGAATGGTTCGGCGGTAAAATGTACAAGTTTTCCTACTTCCTCGATGGTTATAGGAACAGTGAACTCTTTGAGAAGTTTCAAAAACATTAAATACCATTCTTGAATGGAAGTAACGATGCGACAAATTGAAAATGTACGGCTGTGCTGAAAAGCCACTGTTGGTTAAACATTTCTTCGTTTATAATAACATATTCCGATTCGTTTTATTTCATTTTAGCAAGAACAACAGTACACGGATATGCAGTTGAAGCCGAAACCTCAACGAAAGTGTTTTACTCGTAAGAAACGACAAACAAGCGACGACCAACGTTTATCAGTGCATTCCTTCACGAACGCGACAACGCAGCCTACTGAACCGAAGAGAGAACGACTGTCCTGATTGATATCCAGAAAATGGCAAATTTAACGAACTCGGAAAACATGCGTGTTGCTTTGGAAAATATCGAATCGTTTCTTACGAAATTTGCCTCTCAGTCGCCAACGTTGTTAGACGAAATACGTTCCGCTGGAACGATCCTCAAGCAGACGAATTTAAGGAATGTTCATTCACTGGGGTAAGATAACAGATAAACCAATTCTACACAAACACGCGTATTAAAGCTGCTTCTATTTCTTTCCATTCAGCACCTCGGTTACATGTGACCTTCCGTCCAATATTGCGATTGAACTTGAACTAGCAGCCGAGGCAGCAGATAGCAAACAATTTTTCAACTGCTCCCAGAAAATGTTAGTTTATCTTGAAGCTGGCTTGTGGAAACTTTTATTGATTGTGAATCTCGTTTTAGTAAAAACTCCTCGTCTATTCTACAAATGCTGATGGTAGAAGGCAAACGTACCAGGCGAAAAGTCGATTCTTTATCGGTACTCAACACGACATCGCTGGAACTAGAACAACACCTACTCTTGCAGAAGTATTGCATATATCTAGAGGAAGCCTTTAGTCTACTGTATGCTTTAAATCTGGCACTACACGAAGTACAACTGACTGCAAATGCACTCTACGTTCATGGGCTAAAGGAAGACACACCACAGCTTCAGGAAATGGAAAAATTAAAGGACGCAATTGCACGTTTGGTATCCATTGTATCATCGAAGCATTTCAAATCTACGCTCACCACAGGAGTAGCGTAATCAATGAAATATTTGGAATGGAGTTAACATGTAAAGGGTATGTAGCATTTTATAACAAAGCAAATATGTTCATTATATTGAAAACAATGAATACAGCGACGATAATAAGCAAATAAATTCGTACAGTAGAGCTTTGCCAATTGTGAATTTAATAATCATTTCACTTTAATATTCGATTTTAGATTTGCAAAGGGGGATTCCTGAAAGATGAAGGGGGTTCCTTATCAAGGGTATCAAGACGATAAAAAATTTTATTGCTCTCTATGTTTTGTATATTAACCTAGTTCAGCAGTCAGCAAAATGCGACTCATTGACACCTCGAGCACATCCAAAGCTAACATCATTGAACAGGTTTCAGCTTTCCTAACGTAACCTCTATATTGTGCAGTTCAGTTAAAAATACTTTAATTTACATATCAAACATCTTGCGCTCAGATACTCTCCTGCTCACCCCTATTACTGTCTCTCTTGTTGCGTATCCTTTTGTAAGCTGAAAAGGACGAAAGCTTTCGTGGGCCCGTATAGCGCTCTCCCGGAGTAACAGTTCTCCCGCAGGCATTTTTTTTTGTAGAACAAAATGAGTAAAGTCCTTTTAATCGCGAAGATACACATTGCTGAATGTATACAGCCCAGTTCATTCACTGAAGTTCTAACCACGCATTTGAAACTTTCATGCTCACTTCCCTTGTTTTTTTTTTTGCCTCTCGCACGTCCGCTCACTTTCTCTCACTTGGGAAATTTCTCCCTAGATTCGGGAAAGCTTGAAGTCACTGGATGGCGCTTTCAGTATACTTGCATTCGTAGCTCAAAGTGAACGTGTGTATTATCTTTTCGCTTTGAAAGTGCTTTTTTGCCGGACGGACCAGCGGAGTGGTCCCGGACCATATCTGCCCAACGGAACGTGTCCCAGTGCTTTCAGGCGGTGTTTTGGTTTTTTTTTAAATTGGAATCGTTCCAAACAACGCTTCGACAAGAGCCAAATCTCGGCAGTAGTAGATAATCCGCCACGAGGAAGGAAAAAAAAACACCCGAAGGCTCGCACAAGTGTCTTGTGTATCCAATCACATGATCTATCTCTTCGCAGAGCCGTGCAACAGTCGCAGAGAAACGGGTAATTGTTTAACTTCTTAGCCCTGTCAGTCAGCTATCAAACGTATATGAGTATGCATTTCAATCAACCCAAATCGTACTGGAATCGATATAAAGCGTCCTCCACCTCCTCCTCCTCCTTCGCCTCCTTCGCTGACCTCAGCAAGAGGACACTTCACGCCATTCTGCCATTCGATTCCAGCCGTTCTACGGGGAATGAAGGCGTGACGGCGTAGTGTTATGTAATAATAATCCTTCGCATTTTCCTGTTCGCTCCCACGGTTTCGCGCGTAATGGGGAAGAAAGTGCTGAACCAAAGTTAAGAATTTCACAATTGTTCTTTCGTACCCCGTCGTGGCCGCGGTGGTGGTTTTTAGTCGAGGATTCTCACATCTGTCACTACATCGGAGGCGACGGGGGTGAAGGATGTGTCGCATGTGTTGTTGCATGATATCCAAACCGATCATCCAGCGTTCGATGTATTGATTTTTCTTTCCCTAGCACACGCACGATAATCCCTCCTATGTCCCTGATTTGGCGTGGAATTACGCTGAAGGTAATGGTTCGTACAAAGCTGGATTTTGCCGTTTGTAACGCTCATTTCACAACGCGCGGATATAATGCTGGTGGAGTTTTCACATTCAGAGTTTCAAACGAGTATGGTGTTCTTTTCTATAAAAACCTGCAAAAGAAGCCTGAGGTCCAACGCTCTAGAATGACTGTTGGATTATTCGAGGTACTTCAATGTTTGCTAAGTTATCCTCATCATTAATACATGCGGGTTTGGAAACCCCATGTAGTGGGCGAATAAAACTGTAATAGCGGACAGAATTGCACGTGTTGGAGAGCTTTTGTCTACATGTCACGTGGTGTCTTACTGCGTCAATGTCCAAAGCATGGTCATATCGGTAGAGTTGCTAAAGGCAAAGCTAAAGTGCACGAATCAGCAAAGCCAAACCTGGTAATCTGGTCTATATTGGGAATTGTGGCGTGAACGGCGATTTCGTCCAGATATCCAGATTACCATTCACGCTGGTCCTCATGTTACGTGTTTCGTTGTTCCATTCTTTTTTCTTCTCTCTCTCTCTCTCTCTCACTCTCTTTCATTTTTGGGTTCGAATTTGTTTTTCTTTCTTTCCACTGCTACTTTTCGTCACTACACCTGGTTACGTGTTTTTGCACATCTGCTGCACTTCACTTACTCTCGCACTGCACTGCATCCGCATCTGCTAAATATCCCCACATGCAGTATCGTAACCGGTGGACGTCCTGTCTGCCTTGGTGTGGAGCACGTCATGCACGTATAGTCTGCACCATCTAGCCTAGCCCGTTCGCGTTACTCGCACGTATATCCATAAGGCGGAAGTCATCTTGGACGACACGGCGCACATAATAGAGCAGCACGCCATCGCAGCCATCCTCACACACATCCACACACCAACCAACACACGCGCATAACCGAGCAGCGAAACGAAACAGGACCGGGTGTAATCCTCTGTGCAAGAGACGAACAAAAACAAACCTTGTCCCCTATCCGGCCTGTTAGCTTCAATCCGTACTCGTCCCGGCCCCGTTTACATTCGCTTCTTGGTCGATTGTCGGTGATAGTGCTGGTGGCACGGTAGTGGTGCCCAGCCAGTGGTGTGGTGGTAATGGCCAACACTGCCCATCTGTTCCGCAGGCAGAGTTCTCGCGATTTGATCCAGCAGGCGACCGTCCGCAGCTTAGATGAGCTTGAACTAAGAGTAAGCGCCGATAAGCTTGAGCAAAACACGAACGGTGGCGCATGATTGATTCGTATTCTACCTACGCAGGAGCTACGCAGTCGATTGGTACGGGCAGAGAATGGGTCACAAAATGTGGTGTATGGTGCGACGAACCAGGCATTTATCAGCGACGATGATCCACCGATGGGCCGCATACTGGACATTGGACCGTCAACGACCGGTCCACCCGGTAAGGACAATCGCAAGCTCGCCGTGCAGGCATCCATCGTGTCCCAGCAGCAGGAGGCTGCCATCGTCGAACGGCCGGAAGATGAGCGTGAAAGTTGGGACAGCAAGTGGACGTTCCTGCTCGCCACAATCGGGTTAGACATCCAACACCCATCATATATTCCATAACACTCACCACCCAACTTCTTATGGTCGTTTCATCCTCAGTTACGCCGTCGGTTTAGGCAACGTTTGGCGCTTCCCGTATTTGGCACAGAAAAATGGTGGCGGTGCGTTCCTGGTGCCGTACTTTGTCATGCTGCTGTTGCAAGGTTTGCCCATCTTCTATCTGGAGCTCGCAATCGGACAACGATTACGCAAGGGTGCGATTGGTGTGTGGCACGAGGTGTCCGCGTACCTTGGCGGCATCGGCATCTCGTCCGCATTCGTAAGCTATATTGTGGCGCTGTACTACAACACCATCATCGCCTGGTGCTTGATCTATCTGCTGCACAGCTTCGAGACACCGCTACCGTGGGCCGAATGTCCGAAGCGGCTGTTCAAAAACTTTACCTACGACATCGAGCCGGAATGTGTCGTATCTTCGCCTACGAAGTATTACTGGTATCGGGAAACGCTTCAGGTTTCACCAAGTGTGAATGAACCGGAGCAGATTAACTATACGGTTGCGCTCGCGCTCATTACCGCATGGTCGCTGGTTTACCTCTGCATGGTCCAGGGCATTACCGAGTCGAGTAAGATCGTCTACATAACCGCTATCTTCCCGTACGTCGTACTCATCATATTCTTCTTTCGTGGCATTACACTCAAGGGTAAGTCGGCGATGATTAGGTCTACGTTCTTCTTGTGACTTATTGAAACTTATCTCGACAGGTGCTTCGGATGGCATTGCTCATCTGTTTACGCCACGCTGGGAATCGATTCTGGAGCCTGTAGTTTGGTTAGAGGCCGGTACGCAGATCTTCTTCTCGCTCGGACTTGCGTTTGGCGGTTTGATTGCATTCAGCTCATACAATCCAGCCAACAACAACTGCTACCGGGATGCGCTGGTTGTTTCTATTACCAATTGCTCCACGTCTATGTTTGCGGGTGTGGTTGTATTCTCAGTGATCGGATTCAAGGTAAGATGAACGGTTGGTTGGTTGAAGTCAATCTGCACTAGAATTCACCTATACCCCGTCTTGCAGGCTACTTCAATCTACGACAGCTGCATCGAGGAGCGAACCGAGATGATACGCCAGAACAAATCGCAGAATCTGTTACCCGTGTGCGATCTGCAAAAGGAGTTGGAAAATGTAATATTGTCTCTTGGCGCTTTATAACTCGATTGACCAAATCACTATTGCTTCTTTTTTGTATCTGCTGGCAACAGAGCGCTTCCGGTACTGGTCTGGCATTCATCATCTTCACCGAAGCCATCAACCAATTTCCAGCGGCTCAACTATGGGCTGTTCTGTTCTTTCTAATGCTGTTCACACTCGGCATCGATTCACAGTTTGGTACACTGGAAGGCGTCAGCACGTCACTGATGGACATGAAACTGTTCCCTAACGTCCCTAAAGAAATGATTACTGGGGTAATAGTAAGATACAACACTTGCCGTACATTACGTGCATTAATGTTTGACATTCAATTAAAATCCACAGGGTCTGTGTATATCGTGCTGTGTCCTATCAATGTGTTTTGCCAACGGGGCCGGTAGCTACATTTTTCAACTAATGGACAGCTTTGCCGGGAGCTACACATTGCTCATAATTGCGTTCTTCGAATGCATTGGTGTTAGCTATATTTATGGACTAAAAAGGTCGGTATTCTGACTGTTGGGTGACTCACGCTTTGTTAGGTGCATGTGCTGAGCTGTTCCAATTTCTAGGTTCGCCGATGACATTGAGTTGATGACAGGTGCTCGACCTAATCTGTACTGGATGCTTTGCTGGAAGTATATATCCCCCATCGCAATGATAACGATTCTGGTTGCCTCTTTTCTGGAGCTTGCCTCCGAAGGTAGCAGCTACCCGGGTTGGAACGCCCTTACCGGTAGCACCGATAGGCTCGAGTGGCCCCATTGGTGTATTGTGGTGGCAATACTGCTAATACTTGTGTCCATTCTCTGGATTCCCGGGGTGGCCATTCTGCGGTAGGAAGCACTTTGATGCGGTTAAGAATATTTGTATAAAAATATGGCTTTCTTTCTATTTTAAGACTATGCGGTATTAACGTCATTGAGGACAGTGAGCCAGCTTGGTTCCCATCGGCCGAGCTGCGCGACGTGCACGGTATCGTACCACACGAACCTACCGATATAGAGATCTCACTCTTTTGTATACGCGCCGATGGCTCTGAAGGACTCTGCTGTCCAACGTATGGACCCCGAGAACAGCCACTCGACGAAGAGGAGTAAGTGTTAAGTTTTGGTTGTGTGGACGTCTCTGCAAGGTTGTTTGTATAAAAAAAGGCACATAGCGAGCGTTATTTATCCTACCGACAATAGCGTTACACAAGCGTTACAGATCAGTGTGCTAGCGACTATTAACGTTACAGATCCCAGGTTCCCCTATTCTGTCCATTGTTCAGTTGACAGCAGGAGCATGCAAAAAGACACAACTACACCCACGTCCAGAGGAATAGGAAGAAAAGATCCAAATTATACATACAGCATAACCTAGTCACAGCTACTCCATAGCTTTAATGGTTCGACAGTTGCAAAAAAGCCATCCTATGCTATGTTAAGTATAAATGTTCGAATTTAGTGTTTAAACGTAAAAAAAGGTAACAAGCGTAAAACAAGTTAAGACACCCATAAACACACACACACACACATACAAAAAATCAAACAACCCAGAAAAGTGCAAAACGCTTTCCCGGTGTTGAGGGTGGAGAAAGAGAGGAAGCGTACATGACAAGACTTGAAAATTATACAGAAGCAAGAAAAAAGATCTATCATCAATTAACACTGCTAGTCCACCTTGTTGTCGCTGACCTACCGACTTTAGCATATCAATGTGTTCCCAATCGATGGTTATTTATTGTTGGGATGTTCTTACCAAAACCACAGAAGAAAAAAAAACACACTCATACATACACAAGTAATTTAACGAAAAAAAAAACATCATGTCCAAGCTCCGTGCGTAACAGCCGACTAGACGAGCGATGAAGGACTATAGTCCACACTGTTTAAAAGCTGACAATAACCTGTTGCCTGGACTACTGCTGTTGGTGAACGCTGTCAGGTGCACAATGTCCCAGCGGTGTCATGACCCGTGGGCGTTCGGCGTTTCTGAACATAAGTAGACATACGACAATAATGTGCAACCATGACTAATAACATATAAATATATATATATACACATATACATATATACACATCTAGAGTGGCGAACGTGAGATAGAGAACAACACTAATCAAAGAATCTTGATTGTTGAATGCAGTATACATATTAGATATATACACACACATACACCTTCCCGTAGCCACGTATGTCTGTAAATATAATAATTTATAATAAAGGAAGACGTTGTAGAGTGGGTCTAAGGTGTTGTCAAACAAGATCAACCTTGATCGTATAATCAAATGAATTGTACTTCTATTCAAGAATGGTAGTTATAGTGTACATCCTACATTTGGAAGGATATCTATTTTTGGTAAGTAGCGCTACATTCGTTCCGTTCCGATTCCTGTAGGTGTACGCCTGCACGGTCAGTGTTTCGATCATCGCTCAGGTTTTTGTTGTGTTTTGCCACCTTCCGATGTTTTTTGGAACGTATGTGTATCTGCCACTGATGCTCACCAATAAAAACACGCTGGCAAGGCTCACAGTGGTATGTGCGATCTGGTTGCTGCCGTTCGCTACTACACTCCATTTTCGGTACGCAAGGCAATGGCGAAGGCTTTCCAGCTAGTGCAGCATCAATGATGGCCACAGCATTGTCCGACACCTGCACCTTCCAGCGATTGATATCGGTAGTGTCTAGAGCGTAAATCGGTGGCACTTCACGCCCAGTGTCGGATAGGAAGCGATTACGGATCCATTGCAGCTGACGACGTGCGTAACGCCGTGTCACCAGTTTCAGATATTCAAGACATTCCTCGAGCTGATCCAATCCTGCTGGTTTGGGACCGCGCGCCTCTTGCGATGCGGTGAGATATTCCAGTAGCTCGTGATCCGTCTCCGTTCCATTTTGATCCAGGTACTTGACAAACTCCTTAAATCCGATGCTTTGCAAAATACCACGATGGTACTCGGAAGAGCTGCAAGATGCAAAATATGTATCATCTTCTGGTGAAGTTAATGAGGATATAATCACCTGTATGGTTTGACGTACGCTTCGTAAAATGTGCGTATCTCCGGTAGTAGTCCTTGTGCTACCATGCTATCCACCCTCTCATCCAAACGCCGATTTAATGTATCCTGCAGAAGAAACAAAAATTTAAAACACCTATGTCTTTATGCTAAGAGTAAAAGATAGCTTACCTGTTCACACCGTAACCAAATAATGACCACGTTCCGATAGCGAAGTGGACCACCCAGATTGCAGGAACCAGGCTCTGCACGTTGCTCGGCTAGTACCTGACTCATTGTCCGTTGTCCACCGGATTCCATGTACACTTCGAGGGCTCTGGAATATTCACATTAGAAGGATACGCGTTAGCCAATGGGTTACATAAACTCTGAACGCTTTTAGGTTATGTGGAATAATGACTAATTGAAAACTGATGCGACTGCAAACGATAAGACGTGCGCAGACGTACGTATATACGAGCAACGTGTCGTGGTAGTATGTTGTGTCTATCTCCTAACATAGTTTAGTCTGAAAGCTTTCGCCCGTTTACGTCTATGCTAGCCAGAACCAAACTTTTCTATTTGTCTAGTACAAAATAGTAAAGAACCTCATTGGACTACCTCGCGGTATGAACAGGTATATAAAGCCCCAGTCGAGCATCGATTCTATATAGTTTTGGTGCAGCAGTTTCGAGCAAAAGAGCCATGGCAAGAATCAACGTAGCATACATTGGGTTAGTAGTTTTGCTGGCTACGACTGTAATGACAGCATCGCAACGATACCAAGACTGCGTGCAGAAGAAAAACATCGCCCAAGCGCAGGAGGAGTGCGTCCGCTATCTGGGTATTCCCTGTGCTCGGTTAGCCGTTTACAACGACTACATTTACCCGAACGATACCGAAACGCAATGTATGGTGCGCTGCATGGGTGTTAATCTGGGTTGGTGGAATGACGAACATGGTGTGCAGGAACCGGCTATACGTAACTTCTTCCATCCGGATCCGGAAGACACACAGTATGATCGCCGTACCTATCACTGCCTGAAGTCTCAACGGCTGGACAACCCCGCATCGCACCTTGATGTGTGCGACCGAGCGTACGAGTCCTTCCGGTGTTACTACGAACAGTACGGTAATATCGTAGTAACGCCTCAGTTTGTTCCGCTGAGCTCGCTGCAGCTGTCCGACGTGGTACTACAGTGCGCCAATATGCTGCAGTTCCCCGGCTATAGCTCAAAGAAGTGTGATGACAGTGTAAAGCCTTCAGAACGTGATTTAGGTTGCTTAGCACGCTGCTTGTTGCTGCGAACTGGATTGTACAGTGATCAGCATGGACCTAATCTTGATCGGCTGTACGTGCAGTGCAACAATTACGCGAACGAGACCAGATTCCGTGAGACCACCAGCACCTGTTACCGTCAGCTAAAAGCCGAATGTCCAGATGAGTGTATTTTGGCGCGCCGCTTCTTAAAAGAGTGTTTTGATGAAGGAGGTTTAACGATAACCCTTAGCATCTCATTAAGCGATTTAACGAGCAACATCCCATCTCTTTTCTAAAACTATTGCTCGGGAACCCGCGCTGGCTTGGTTGGAATTTTGGAATTCGGATATACAAGTTTTCGGATATAAAAAACCTTTAGAAAAAAAACACATACACACACCACACCCAAAATGCAATAAGGAGTGAAATTTAACATACAAAATTGAATTAGCACAATATGTACTGGCTCCAAACATTTCAAACTCGAAGAATGTACTTCCACTGCTACGAGTGGCAATAGTATGTTGTTTGTTTTTTGCAAAATAAAACCATCCTCATCTTTCGACCTCCACATCAATGTCTATTGTTCTTCTTCTTCTCTGGCTCTACAACCTCGAGAGGTCTTGGCCTGCCATTTCTGGCTTCCGTGACTTGAATGTACCCGTAACAGGATAGTCAGTCCTGCGTACGGGGGAACAGCCCCGAATGGGATTCGAACCTCGGTCCTGTCCGTTCGAAGACCGGCGCCTCGGTCTCCTCGGCCACCGAACCGCCCCAAGTCTATTGTTACTGATTGAAAAAAAAAATCACAAACACTGATTGATACTGTACGGAATCAAGGATAACATATTCCGTATAGAAACGGGAAGATGACGTGTCTAGAATATTAGTTATCTCTCGTGTTCGCGAAGATACAGGTACTTGTCGATGAGAACGTTCCGGGGAGTTAGTATACTTAGTCCTCAGAAATCGGAACCTGGTAACTATCAAACGATAACTAGCGAACAAACTCTATTGCTAGTCTATTCAGTAGCGCAACTAACGGTACCAAGGCCACCAAGGCCGTCTTTTCATATTCAGAAGCCACCTTTACTGTAGGTGATCTTCATTCCCGATTAAACTTGTTGATGTTAAAGGGTTGTGTTACAACATTCTTAGTATCCTTCATTCATCTCTTACTTTCTCCCCTACTCATCGGAAACGTCTTGGTGTATGAAGTTAATCTGGTGAGGAGCATTCTGTTCAAGACCTTCAACAATCTTGATCTTCTACAGAGTCTATTGAATAAAATCCGCACAGAATTACACAGAACTGGTTATTACTATTCGTTTGCGAATAATAAATCAGCCCAGCGATGTAGTCCATCAATGCACTTTGTAAACGTCCTGTAGATGTGTCTGTGTTAACCTATCCTATGTAGTGCACTCTGTCCAAGAATACAGCCGTGTATAAAGTCCTTAGTGCTTTAGCAACGACTTTCAATTCCATTTAGAAAAAGTGGAAAAAAAGAATAAATTATAAGTAAGTCCTATGTTGTGAACTAAGTTGCGAATATGACTCAAATGTTATTTGTCAAATGCGATTATTTATTGAGCTTTAAATCGTGCCGTTTGGATTGCTAGCTGTAACTCTTAACGTCCGTAGCAACGGTGGACCGGGCAAGTCTTGCCCTTAGTGCAGTAGCAGACGGGCTGGCCGAGCAGGTTCTTGGCTGCGTCGACGAAGACGGTGTGGAGCAGGTACTCTAGACCATGAGACTCGCCGAAGCAAGCCTGGAACGTATCGTACGACTGCTGGCAGACGG